>PVJA010055548.1:0-11151 GCA_004027025.1 Myocastor coypus | reverse complement strand
GCCCAGCTCAAATATCTTTGACTTAGCTTGGACTTGATATTTTCTTACTATCATTGATATTCTAATAAATCTGTATACAATGTATTAAAAGCAGTTACACATTTTTACACAGACATTTAGGAATCTAAGTATGAACAAGCCTGTGGCATTTTGCCTAGTCTCTTATTCACAATGAATACCCTTTTTTGTTTCTTTGTTAACAACCATTTACTTGAGAGAGAGTATAGCAGTAGCTGACGTTACATTACAAGCAGTACACATCTAAAAGTCCAGAATGACACGCATTCCAAGTGTGGTTTTAGTGTTGCTTCAAAAATCTTTGATTTCCATTCAGCTGTGTTATGCCTTCCCATTTTTATTTCTTCTTTACATTTCTTATAGTAGGGGGACTACACGATATTTAGAAATGTAGGTCTGGTTTATTTCACTTATGAGTATATGTTCAATATACATGCATTTATATATGAAGTCTTGCAGTTTATCATTCTTTATAGCTATGTAATATTCCATTATATGAAAATACCACATCTCTTTCAACCATTCTTTAAGTGATGGGCATTTTGTTTGTTTCCAAGATTTTGCTATTACAAATTGGGCTACTAGAAACATAGGTGCACAGATATTGCTATGGTATGATGGTTTCAGTTCTGGGAAAATTCCCAGTAGGGGGATAGCTGGATTGAACGGAACTTCCAATTCTAGTTTTGTAAGGATCCTCCACACTGCTTTCCATAATAGTTGCACCAATCTGCATTCCCACCAGCAGTGGAGAAGGGTTCCTTTTTTCCCACAGCCTCTCCAGCATTTGTTGCTGGTTGATTTCTTTATGATAGCCATTCTTTCTGGGGTGAGATGGTATCTAAGTGTTGTTTTGATTTGCATTTCACGAATAGCAAGCGATGTGGAGCATTTCTTCATGTATTTATAGGCTTGCTGAAGTTCTTTCTCTGAGAAGTGTGTGTTCATCTCAGATGCCCATTTCTGAATTGGGTCTCTGAATTTTGGGACCCTAATGGTTTTAATAAATTCTAGATTGAAGACCTTTATCTGAATACTTATTAGTTAAAATCATTTCAAAATTTGTGGGTTGTCTTTTCACTCTATTGGCAATTTCTTTTGAAGTGCAAAAGCTTCTTAGGCGGAGGAGGTTCAATTTGCTGATCTTTTCAAGTGTTAAATGTGCATTCTGATTTTTGTCCATGAATTGTTTCCCTACCCCAATGTCTTCAAGATTTTCTTCCATTTTCTCTTCCAGCAGATTTAATTTTCTCTTTTACTACTTAAGTCTTTTTTTTTTTTTTTTTTTTTTTTTTTAATGTTATGACCAGCTCAGCCTGCTCTGGGGGTGGGGCCGGCGCAGCATGTGGTGCCGGGGATTGAACTCAGGTCCTTGCGGTTGCCTAAACTTGTGGAAGCAGGCCCTTTAGACCGCTGAGCCATCTCGCTGGCTGTATTACTTAGATCCTTAATCCATTTCAACTTTAGTTTAGTGCATGGTGATAGACTTGGGTCAAGTTTTAGTTTTTGGCATGTAGAGAGCCAGTTTTTGCAGCACCATTTGTTAAAGAGGCTGTCTTTCCTCCAGTAAGCGTGTTTGGCCCCTTTGTGGAAGATACAGTGGCTGAGTGTGTTTGTATTTCTTTCTGCATCTTCTAATTTTTTCCACTGATCCTCAGGTCTACTTTTTTTTTTTTTTTTTTTTTTTTTTTTTTTTTTTTTTTTTTTTTTTTTTTTTTTTTTTTACCAGTACCATGCTGATTTTATTACTGTAGCTTTGTAGTATAACTTTAGGTCTGGAATTGTAATGCCTCCTGCCTTACCTTTGTTGCCTAGGATTGTCTTCGCAATTCTGGGTCTTTTTTGGTTCCAAACAAATTCTAGGAGTGATTTCTCTATATCTGTGAAGTATGTTGACAGTAATTTGATAGGAGTTGCATTAAATCTGTATAACAATTTAGGGAGGATGGCCATCTTTACAATTTTTGTTCTTCCTATCCAGGAGCAGGGAATAACTTTCCATTTTCTGAAATCTTCTAGGATCTCTTTTTTCAGAGTACTATAGTTTTCATTGAAAAAGTCTTTTACTTCCTTAGTTAGATTAATTCTTAAGTATTTCCTTTTCTTCAGTGCTATCATAAAAGATACTGCTTCTATAATTTCTCTCTCAATGTGTTTGTTATCTGTGTAGAGGAATGCTATTGACTTTTATGTGTTGACTTTGTAGCCTGCTATGCTACTAAATTTGTGTAGTAATTCTAGTAACTTCTTAGTGGGGTTCTTTGTCTTTGCCAAGTAGATTACCACGTCATCTGCAAATAGTGATAATTTTACTCCTTTACCTATTCTTATTCCTTTTGTTTCTCTTTCTTTTCTAATGGCTGTAGCTAATGATTCCAGAACTATATTGAATAGAAGTGATGACAGGGGACATCCTTGTCTTGTACCACATTTGAGAGTAAAAGACTTCAGTTTTTCCCCATTTAGAATTATGCTAGCTGTTGGATTGCCATAGATGGCTTTCATTAGGTTGAGGTAGAGGCGCTCTATTCTAAGTTTCTGCAGAACTTCAAACATAAATGAGTGTTGCACTTTGTCAAAGGCCTTTTCTACATCAATTGAGATGATCATGGGACTTTTGGTCTTGGCTCTATTGATATAGTGTATTGCATTTATACATTTGCGTATAGTGAACCATCCTTGCATCCCTGGAATGAATCCTACCTGGCCGTGGTGTGTAATCTTCTTAATGATTTGTTGTATTCTAATGGCAAGGATTTAATTGAGGATTTTTGCATCTATGTTCATGAGAGAAATTGGACTGTAGTTTTCTTTTTTAGTTGCATCTCTTTCTGGTTTTGGTATCAGTGTAATACTGGCCTCTAGGAATGATTTTGGAAGGATTGCTTCCTTTTCGATTTCATTGAAGAGTTTGAGGAGCATTGAGATTATATCTTCTGTAAATTTCTTGTAGAATTCAATGGTGAATCCATCAGGTCCTGGACTTTCCTTTGTCGGTAGGCTTTTTATTACATTTCATATTTCATTGGCTGTTATTGGGCTATTCAGAGTTCTCATATATTCTTGATTCAGTATGGGTAATTTGTACTTTTCTAGGAATCTGTTCATTTCATCTGTGTCGTCAATTCTGGAGAGTAAAGATTCTCAAAGTAGCTGTTTATGATACTCTTTATCTCTGCTACGTCTGCAGTAATTTCACCCATTTCATTTCTTATTGCTTGAATTTGAGTCCTTTCTTTCATTTTTCCCCTTAGCTAGGGGCTTATCAATCTTATTTATTTATTTATTTATTTATTTATTTATTTATTGTTTCAGAACTTTTGTTTGTTTATTTATTTATTTTTATGGCCAGCTCAGCCTGCCCTGTGGGCCGGGCTGACGCAGCATGTGGTGCCGGGGATCGAACCGCAGTCCTTGAAGCCGCCCAAGCTTTCCCAAGCAGGTGTTTTAGACCACTGAGCCATCCCGCCAGGCCCCTTATCAATCTTATTTAATCTTTCAAAGAACCAGGTTTTGGATTCATTGATTCTTTGCATTGTTTTCTTTGTCTCAATTGAATTAATTTCTGCTGTAATCTTTATAATTTCCTCCCACCTTTGGGCTTTGGAATTCATTTGCTGTTCCTTTTCCAGTTGGTTTAGGTGGGGCATGAGAGTATTTATTTGTTCCCATTCTATTTTCTTAATGTGTGAGTTCAGAGTTATAAATTTCCCTCTAAGAACTGCTTTCATTGCGTCCAATAAATTCCAGTAAGTTGTGTTTGAATTTTTATTAAATTGTAGACATTGCTTAATTTCTTGTTTCATTTCGTCTGTAACCCACTGGTTGCTGAGAAAAGTGTTGTTTAATTTTCATGTAATCTTGGCGTTCCTATGGTTTCTTTTGTCATTTACTTCCAATTTCATTGCACTGTAGTCAGATAATATGTATGGGATAATTTCTGTTTTCTTGCATATGCTTAAGCATGACCTGTGGACCAGTATGTGATCTATTTTAGAAAATATCCCATGTGCAGCTGAAAAAAATGTGTATTCTGAAGTGGTTGAGTGGAACACTCTGTGTATGTCCACTAAGTCCAGTTCTTCCAAGTTTTGGTTCAGCTCTGCTGCTTCTTTGCTAATTTTTGGTCTACTTGACCTATCTTTTTCAGATATGGGGATGTTAAGGTCTCCTGATTGTCATGGTGTATATTAGGTTTTTCATGTTCATTAAGGTTTGTCTTATATAACTTGGAGCACCCGTGTTGGTTGCATACATATTCATGAGTGTTACCAGTTCATCTTTAATTTTTTCCCTAACCAATATGTAGTGGCCTTCTTTATTTTGTTTGATCAATCTGCAATTAAAGTTTGGACTGTTAGCTGGGTGTGGTGGCGCATGCCTGTAATCCCAGCACTCGGGAGGCTGAGGCAGGAGGATCGGTGTGAGTTCGAGACCAGCTTGGACTACAAAAGTGAGCTCAAGGCCAGCCTGAACTGCACAGTGAGACCCTGTCTCAAAAAAAAAAAGACCAAAAAAAAAAATAAAAATAAAAAATAAAGTTTGGACTCTGTGCAAACAGAATTGCTGCCCCTGCTTTCTTTTTGAGGTGCTGCAGCATGTAGTATTGTTTTCCATCCTTTCACTTTTAGTCTTTGAGTTTCTTTATGAATTAAGTGTTGTTTTTTTTTTTTGTATGCAGTATATTATTAGGTTTTGTTTCCTTATCCACTCTGTATTAAAATAAGTCTTCTTATTTTAATTGGAGAATTGAGTCCAATTACATTGATTGTTATAATTGAAATGTATTGACTTATGATTGAAATGACTTTATTTACTACTGTTTACCACTTTTCCTCCTATATTTAGTTGCTTGCCCTATTTGGTGGGATCTTTCTGTTCTCATTTGTTGAATTTGGGTCGTTCTGGACCCTCTCTAAAATATTTGTGAGAATACTGTGTAGTGTTGGCTTTGATGTCATGAAATTCTTTAGTTGCTCCTTCTCATGGAAATATTTCACTTCTCCCTCATAGTTGAAGGAGAGTTTTTCTGGGTATAGCAGTCTAGGCTGAAATTTGTTTTCATGGAGGACTGGAAGCACTCTGCTCCCTTGACTTCATTGTTTGTGAAGAGAAATCTGATGTTATTCTGATGGCTTTTCCTTTAAATGTGATCTCTTCCTTTCCTCTAGCAACTTTTAATATATTATTCTTTGGCTGGATTTCTAGAGTCTTTACTAGTATATGTCTCAGTGTGTGTTTATTTTTTTTAAATTATTTTATTTATTTATTTTTTTTTCTTGTTTCAGAAATTTTGTTTGTGTATTTATTATTTTTATGGCCAGCTCAACCTGCCCTGAGGGCAGGGCTGGTGCAGCATGTGCTACTGGTGATCGAATCGCGGTCCCTGCAGCTGCCTAACCTTTCCTAAGCAGGCACTTTAAACCACTGAGCCATTCTGCCGGGCCCCATCAGTGTGTTTTTAGTTGGGTTGATGTTATTTGAAGTTCTGTATGCTTCAGTTAGCTTAATGTCAAATTTCTTTCTCATATTTGGGAAGTTTCCTGCTATTATTTCTTCCCATATTCTTTTTATCTCATTTGTGTTGACTCCTTTCTCATTAATTCCTATTAATCTTATGTTATTCATTTTTGCATCATCTTGCAGATGTTGAATTATTTTTTCCTGCATCTTAGTTGTTTTTAAGAGATCCTTTCTTACTTTTTCACTGACTGTGACTGTGTCTTGAAGATCTGACACTCTATATACACTTTCGTTCATATGGTTTTGCCAATTTGTGATTGAGATTTTATTTTCTTGTATGTCTCTTTGAAACTGTTTCATGTGATCTATTTCTTTCCCATATTGCTCAGCAGGGAGTCCATAATTTTTCTGTTCTCCTCTAATTTTTTTTATCAATATGTTCTTTAATATTATTTGAGTCTTTCATTATAGTTATCCTTTTTCTTTCTAGTTCAGAGAATATTTTTGCTCTGTTCTCCTCTTTACCTTTCTGTATTTATTCCCATATTTTTGGATGCTATTAATTTAGATATGTCTTTTTTTTACCTCACCAGTTATTTCTGTTTTGCCTCTCTCTATATGTTTCTGCAATTGTTTTTCCTCTTCAGATTCTATTAATTCGTGCATTTCTGTTTTTTATTTCAGATGTTATCTCTGATCTGAGTTCCTCCTTATGTTTCTGTACATGTCTGACTATCTCACATTCAGAGGTTTCAGCTGCATGATTCCCATTTTCTTTTGTCGTGGTGTCTCCTGCATTTGATTTGGGTGGGCTTGGGCCCTGATAATGCATCTTACTTCTTGTTGTTACGATTTTGTGTGGTAGTGATCTCTGCACTTTGCTGAAATTATGGTGTTAGCCTATGGGAGTTTGGTTTGGATCCACCAAAGATGTTCTCCTCCAGACGTGTCTGGCTGCTGGCTGCTGAGAGGCCTAGTGGGTCGGGACTGTTGGTGGAGTCTAAGCTCTGGAGTTGAGAAGTTCTGATGGTGCACGGACCAGCTGGGATGGCGGATGGTTTTGGGATGGAGCTCAGGTGGGAGGAGCCGGGAGATGGCTGCAAGCTGAGTGTCCTTACCTGGCACAAGCGCGTGGGCCAGAAGGGATGCCAGATGAGGTCCTGGATGGGTTCAGGATTGGAGCTCAGGCAGGAGGAGTCAGGAAATAAAGGCGGGTCCTTACCCAGCAGGCTCATGGGCCAGAAATCTGATTCTTAATCTTGCATTTGGACTGGAAATCTGCTATAAAATTTCTGCTTATGTAGCTTGCAAATGGCTGTCAATGGACTGCTCGGTGTTCATAAATGTGTACTGGCTCTCATAGTTAGTCTCCTTCTATACGTCCTCTATTGGTTCTGTTTCTCTGGAAAATCCTGAAACAGTGGTGGGAAACCTATGGCATATATGGTGCAGCAGGCAGTTTATATCACTGAAAGCTCTAGAAGGTTCAACGTCACTGCCATGGACAGTCTGCTGGGGCAGGCTTCTTTTGGTTTTCAAATTGGTTAAGTTCATAGGGAAAGATAATGAAGACTGCCTTCATCATAGACTGTGAAAATTATGTTTTCAAAAAAAAATTATTTTTTCTCATTAAATTGTAATATAAGATAGAGTTATAAGTAAATTGCAAAAGTGAACATTTTGAATTTTAACATATCTCTTGAACTTGACTGTCTAGGGGTTGTACCATGTGGTACTTGATTCAATATTTTGGTACCTGAAATGCTTTTATCCTTCAAGTTTACGCCAATAATATTGAGTTATTTCTTTTGATTTGTATGGCAGCTGAAATTTATGACCAATTATTATTCTGCAAATGTATTGAAAATGAAGTTAAAATACTGTTTTTCAGTATTTGTTTTCCATTGCTTATAATAATTTTTTTGTTATAACTTGAGGAATTTTTTCCTGAAGTTACGATTAGTACTTTATTTTATTTATTTTTGTTTCCTTGTTTCAGAACTTTTGTTTGTTTATTTATTTTTATGGCTGGCTCAGCCTGCCCTGAGGGCAGGGCTGGCACAGCATGTGGTGCCGGGGATCGAACTGTGGTCCCTGCAGTGGCCTAAGCTTTCCTAAGCAGGCGCTTTAGACCACTGAGCCATCCTGCCTGGCCCCTATGATTAGCACTTTAATATTGATTATGGATTTTATTTTTCATTTGGGATTTTTGAGTTTGGAGAATGTACCTTTTAAATAAAGCTAACTTTAGTTCTAAATGATATTATTTTAGTTTTTCATTGCTAGATATCATTTCCTTATACAGAATCAGCAGAGTGTCCACATATTTGAAGTGTTGAGTCATTTTCCCAAGTTGAAAATATTCAACTTCAGGGAAGCTTTTTTTTTTTTCCCCCCTTGATTTGGGATAGTAGTATAAATTTTAAGTTTTGTCATAGTATAATAAGTTCCATGATGGTTTTTTTTAATTAAAAATGTACAGTTTTCAAAGGTTTTGTGTTCAAACATTTTATATTATGCATCAAATAATCTCAATCGAATATAGAAGGAATTCCCATATACTTTGGAAATAAAGTCAGAATAGGAATAAATAGCAAAGAATCGAAGAATATTTGGTGATTGATTTGTAACTTCTGTTTTAGTTTTGCATTAACAGTTATACACTGAGTTGAAAACCACATTGTGATGGAATATAAAACGTATAAGTGGATTCAGGCCATATGTGATGATCACCAATAAACTGGTTTTATAGTCAGATATTCTGGTGGAAAATAGCTGAAAATTTATAAAGTATTTAGTAGTTACCTCAGTTTTGCAGTTCTACTACAAATATTTTAAAACTGTCTCAGCACTTTCATTTGTAAGTAGCCCATAATAAAACTGATTTATCCTCTCTGATGTAGGATTTTAGCCTGCCTGAGGTTATTTTATTTTATTTTCTTATTTATTTATTTTTTTTCTTTCTTATTTATTTATTTATTTATTTATTTATTTGGCTTTTTGAGACAGGGTCTCACTATGCAATTCAGGCTGGCCTTAAGCTCACTTTTGTAGCCCAGCTGGTCTCGAACTCGCTCTGATCCTCCTGCCTCAGCCTAATCAGTGCAGGGATTACAGGCGTGCGCCACCATGCCTGGCTGAGGTTAATTTATTTTAAAATAAGAAGTTTCTAGTATAATTGTGGGTCACATGTGTCTTGGGTGAAGCGACTTTGTTTCTTTCTTTTTTTTTTAAATTTTTTTAGGGAAGGGTCTACAAAGTGCTTAGGGTCTTACTACTAGATCAGACTCACCTATCTATAGACTCCCAGGAGCTGGGATTATACCCGTGCACCATCATGCCCAGTCTCCCTTGCTGTCTTAGAGTGGCCGAGCATGTGGCCAGCACAGCAGTCCCGAGGATTGAACCCCTGGCTCCTGCGCTTGCTTGGAGGTGCTTTAATCCTCTGAGCTCTGTGGCTGGCCCCCCAGTGAAGGAACTTTCTGATAAGAGTATTTTTGAAGAACGATAATTTATACTGAATTTTCTTGTGATTTATCTCTTTTCCTTAAAAACTAGGTATCACAAAGAAAGTTAGCTAGGCTTTTATTGATAATTAAAGTTCTGACATGTTTCTGTACTACCACCCGCTGGCTGGCCAATTTCATTGGCCAAGATGCACTTTGGAAGCTCTGGTTCAAGGAAGTGGTTAATAATGGTAGAAAATTGAAAATATGTTTTAATTAGTAACTTGCTCTATATTTCTTCAAGTTTTGTTTTGATCTATAAATGTATGCTTATGAATAGTACTGAGGATTTCTGTATATGAATTACATGTTTTATATTCTTTTCATATAATTAATATTGATTTTAAAAGTATTTGTAAACTAAACTTTATTGAAAATAAAGATGTCACAGGTAACATTGAAGCATCTGTCTTGAAAAACATATGCATATTAGATCAAGGTTAAATACTTTTCTTACACCATAGGCTGTGGCTATTGTGTCGCTGGCGTGGTGCAAGGACCTGTGCTCTGTTAATAGGAGAAGTTTTCAGTATTGCAACAAATGGTCTAGGGAGATGTAAAATGATGGGATTTATTTCTCCTGCTTTGGGAAACGAAGCGAGGTTCATATGGTTCCTGAGACATTAAAAGGTGTCTCTTTACCAATAATACTACTAAAGAAAAAATGACTTTTTGAATTTAAATTGTGAGGTCATGAAAATGCTTACTAAAAATTAATTTTCTCTGGCCTTTTGTAAGGTAAATGAAGGAGTAATACATTTTGTGACCTCTACAGCTCCAGTACTGTGATAGAATTGATATCATACCTTGAAACTAATGTGTAAGGTTGGGTTAAGTGGTCATAGTGAGATATGGGTATATTTAGAGCTCTGAATTGTTTAATCTTTGGATTATGAACTAATAGGATTTTGCTTTGTTTGGTGTTCTTTTGTTTGGGATATAGGTAAGCCATTATAAAATATACAATATAATATATTAAAAATGCCAAATTCAAAAGCTAACTTAATTTCATTAAACAGTGCCATTTATATAGTGGTGCATTTATTTTATTTTATTTATTTTTTTATTTTATTTATTTTTTTGTCTTTTTGAGACAGGGTCTCGCTATGCAGTTGAGGCTGGTCCTGAGCTCACTTTTGTAACCCAGGCTGGTCTCGAACTCACACCGATCCTCCTGCCTCAGCCTCCCGAGTGCTGGCATTACAGGCGTGTGCCACCACGCCCGGCCCCAATGGTGCATTTATTTTAGATATCTTGTAGGCTTACATACAAAAACTTCTAATTTTTTTTCCTGACCCTAGTAATACTGAAACATGTTTCAAAATATAATTTCACTTGCAAATGATGCTTTTTAAAATACTTTTCATTATACAATTTATTACTCTATCCAAGGATGTGAATACATATTTTTAGGACATGTGGTAAGAGTAGGATCTGCCCTAAGAATATGTGAGTTGTCTCCCTGACTCTGGTACAAATAGCAGAGAAAATCTGAGAAAGTTACTCTGTGGTATACAGATATTAATTCCTTGTAAAAGAGCTTGAAATGGTGTTATGCCAAAAGTGAAAGGAAAAGAATTTTCCATTTTAAATTGGAAAGTAAGTGTCGCTCTCAGAAGCGCCCCTCACTGACTGCGCCTGAGGGGAGCTTTACTTTCCTGGTACAAAAGGATGTGTGTCCATTCCTTCAGGTCTTGGCATCCTGGCAAAGTAGTGGCCTCAGGTAGCGTAGCTCGTTGCTTCAGCAGTCATAGAAATTAAAACTGAGGCTTGTAGCACAAACTCACAAGAGAAAGCATTAGTTGGAAATAAAGAGAAGGTAAAGGGGAGTGCAGTGCTGACTGGGTCCATGCAGGCCCCTAGCAAAGGAAAGTAGAGAGGAGATTTCCATTTGAGGAGCGCACAGCAGCACAAGTCAGGAGAGGTGGACAGGCTGGCGCTCACCAGGCAGGGCCAGGTTTCGTGGTGCTGTGTAGACTGCCACCCAGTTGGTTCTGAGCTCAGACTTGGAGCTGTTCCTCTTACAAGGGATTTGACCCAAGGTATTGCAAAATGAAGTCAAGCTTTGTCTGACTTTTAGGTACCTGGGTGACATCCATAGACCCCAGTGGGACTTTGTGGGTCTCCAGGTCTCCAGGTCTCCCACACTGGACTGGCACTTGTG
>PVJA010055547.1:0-11126 GCA_004027025.1 Myocastor coypus | reverse complement strand
AAAAAAAAAAAGTAATGTGGATTTAGAAAGATTAATGTTTAGTTGTTTGATCAATCTTATATACCTATATGTATTAATCTAAACTGATCTGATGATGAAAATATGTAATATAACCATTGTTAAATTTAAACAATAAAAGAATTGAAAAAATAAAAAATAAAAATAAAATAAAATAAAGTAGCTGTATGCCTATAATCCCAGAACTTGAAAGGGTGAGGCAGGAGGATCAGTGTGAGTTCAACACCAGCCTGGGCTATAAAAGTGAGCTCAAGACCAGCCTGAACTGCATAATGACACCCTGTCTGAAAAAGACAAAAAAAAAAAAAAAAAAATTAAATAAATAAATAAAAATAAAGTTTCTAATACTAGAAAATATCATACCATGTCTATAAATAGATTGTAAGGCAAAGATACAGTATTAATCATAAAAAGTATAATTAAACAATACTCAGAAAATTAATTAAATATTTCAAAACAATATTCCAAAATTCAAATCAAATCATGAGTCCAACTTAGAGATCAGAATATTGTGTATCATATGTATGAATCTGTAATCAATTCAGAGTACTTGCATAGTATTTTAATGGGTTAATATATACAAAGATATAAACTAAGAAAAAGTTTCCATGGTAGTATAGAATTAGTAAGAATAAAACATAACATAAATACTGGAATGACAAATATATGACCAGAACTTCTAACAGTTTGGGGATAGGATATTGCACAAAGCGCTAGTATGAATTACTAACCATTTCTGACCTTCAGTTCTTTTGTTTTGTTTTATGTATTTTATACAGGGTCTCACTGTGTAGCTCAAATTCTTCAGCTTCCTCAGCACTGGTATTGCAGACATGCGCCACTATGCCTGGACTCGGTCACCAGCTCAGCACACCAGGGGGCAGGGCCAGCATGGCATGCAGGACCAGGGATCAAACTCTAGTCCCTGCACTTGCCTAAGTAGCAGCTTAGTCTGCTGAGCTATCTCGCCAGCCATACTGCCCATTTCTGGTCAGTGTTTTTGTTGGGAATCTGTAAACAACCTCTATACCCTCCATTCTGCCTATGGGCTTTTGCACCTAATTGGTATTGCCAAGATCCCAACCTCTACCTTCCTTGGGGAGGCAGAGTGGCATCCACATGTACCCCTAGCTACTTCAGCTCTGGGTTTTCTGCACAGAGCTACATGCTTTCTTCAGGGTTTCCTGATCAGTGCTGGTGACAAAGAGCCTTTGCTTGAGACTAGGAGTGTAACTCAATGCCCGCCTAGCATGCACGAGGCTCTGAGTTCCATCTCTAGCACCCACTCCCTCCAAAAAGATCCTTTGCTTCATCAAGGTCTGAAGCTTCTTCTAGGCCCATCCTCTGCTCACACGGGCTGGGTGGGTGATGTCTTTGGTCATGTGGTCCTGCCTTTAGTCGGAATCCTGTTAGGTCAGTAGAGAGAGAATCTTTTTTTTTTTTTTTTTTTTTTTTGTGGAACTGGGGCTCGAACTCATGACTTTGCACTTGCCAGTCAGGCATTTGTGCCCCTGAGCTATCCCGCCCCCATTCTTGATGTCTCCAGTACACTGACACCCACACTTTGGCTTGATTATATTTCCACTTGTCCATGCTATATTCAGAGTTCAATCTAATCTACCTCCTCTGTTTCAAAGCTTCACTGTCACAATCTCAGGACCACTACAGTGGCCTAAGTAATGCTTTCCTTATGGTGCTTTTTTTTTTTTTTTTTTTTTTTTTTTTTTTTTTTTTTTTTTTTTTTTTTTTTTTTTTTTTTTTTTTTTTTTTGGTGAGACTGGGGTTTGAACTCATGACCTTGCACTTGCCAGGTAGGCACTTGTGCCACGGAGCTATCTGCTCACCCCCCCTCATGGTGCTTTAATGAGTGTCTCTGTATCATTTTTTCCTTATACCATTGGCTCCCTCTGCCTCCCCCATCCTGCTGTCTACCCCACTGTTTCTCTGCTCCAGTCCCTGCATACTGCAGTGCTTATCCTGCTTCCAGTATGGGCTGAGCCCTACCCTATCTAGGCCTTGCTCCATTGCCTCACTCAGGAGCCCTCCCCTATGTGCTCCTGGCAAATCCAATTTCCTTCCTCCCTTTAGTCCCTCTTTCCCCTCCTTGCATTGTGGTAATGAAGTGGCAGGACATGAGCTCCATGGCCAGCTGGGGGACAGGAAGGCAGGGGCCATGCTGAACTGCTCCCTGAATGGGCACTAGCATCTATCAGCTCAGCTGATGGCGGAAATGTTGGATGCTAGGAACTCTGTAGGACTCTGGGGGAAGTAAAGGAGAGGGGCCCCCTCTTCACTTCTGCTATACATACCACCTAGTGTTAGGCCTTAGGCCTATACTGTCACAATTTTTAATTATTACAACTGCCCTGTGAAGAGGCAGCACACCCTGACCTGGAGAAAGGGAGGCATGAAGTGGTATGGTGACCTACCCTAGATCCCAGACTTATGTCTGAAGTGCTCTGGAGCCTGTGTGCTCTGCCAAGATGCAGAACAGCCAGTACTGTGGAGTGTGGGTGGTGCCATGCTAGTCTCCTGGTTGCTCTTCATGGGACTCCTGTCATAGTTGAATTTTCTAGGGTCCCTTCAAATGGAGAAGCTTCCAGTATCTCCTCTGAACCTACCTCACTGCTCAATTCTGTAGAGGCCCCTCTGCCATCTCAGTCTCAAAGGTGGCTGTTCTGACAAACAGGATGTCACCAGAGCCATAGGTGACCTGCCCTAGCGGCTAAAGGCTCATTTGTCTGCCAGCTGGCATATACTAAGTTGAAGTTACAGAGGAAAAGGCAAGAGACAGATGGCTGGGGACTGCTGTAGCCTGTCCCAAGGTCTCCAACACTGGGCTGTGGGACAGCTGCCAATCTACTCACTTGCAGCATATGTACAGTACAGTGGAGATAGGACTGTCCAACTAGTTGTGGTAGCTGTAGCCAGCAGAAGGACCACAACAAGTAAAGAATAGGATGAAAGAAGATAAGAAGCATTCATCTAGAAGAGAACATTGGCCTGGAGCCTTCTAGGGGATGTGGAGGAGAAGGGGCCACAGGACAAGGCTTCATGCAGCACATAAGTAGGTGTGGAGGCAGGATAGGTAAAGCGTTCTCTAGTGTGTAGCCTATTTCAGCTTGGGAATATCCTTTGGTCATTCCAAATAACACGAAGCTGCCCAAACCAGGCTCCCTGGAGACCATAAGGGCCTATGCAGGATGGACTGTGCCACCTAGGTCTGCACTTATGCCACTGAGATAAGGCTAGGGTCAGACCCTTGATCTTAATGACCTGGTGTAGATGTTAACAATGACAGGCCCGAGAAGGGGCTTGGCTCTAACTTCAGGGTAAGAGTTCACCTTTCCTGGTGAGAGATTCAGGCAACCAGACCATCAATAGACCCTGCCCCTCTCAAGGACTTTCAAAGAGAATCAGGAAGTCACTGTGAGTGCACTTTACAAAGTGCCAAATCCTATTTTTTTCTTTTTCTTTTTATGGGGTTGTCAAGGAGGGAGTTAGCCAAATAAGTCCTTTGACCTTTGGCTAAAAGCTGACAAATTCTCCCCAAATATAACGGTGGCTTTCTACAGAAGGAGAAAGACCCAACTCCTACAGTTCCTGGGATGCATATCCCTGCTGTGGTCCACTGAAAGGACTGCCCTAAGGCAGGCTAGCCAGTGGGCAAGTGCAAAGGGGCAGTTTTGGGGCCATCAAGAGCCACTAGTTGCCTATACAGGCTATGCCTGCCAAATACAAGCTCCAGGCTCCAGTTCTACAAGGAGACAAGCCAAAACACTTTGACCTAACCCAGCAGGAAAGCACTAAAGTCAAGGACAGAAGTCCCTCTCACCACATGGGTCCAGAAAGCAGAATCCAATTAATCATCTCTGCACAAGCTCCCATGTACAATATAGACACGGGTACACATGCACAAAAATAGGCATATATTCACATTCACACATGTATGCAAGTATATGCTCATGTACACATATACACATGCACAAACTCCTGTATGCATACCACCATAGATATGCAGATGTGTACACCCACGCACACACACACGCGCACGTGTAGAAATGCGGGTACCCATACAAATATATATACATGTGCTCATACTGACATACTCCTGCAGAAACACACACACATAAGCATAAATTTTACACTTATAAATGTCCATACACACAGGCATGCACATACATACATGCATGCATAAAAACATACTCAAAGGCAGCACGGCAGCCTCGGGCAGTGCCCATAAAGCCTGGCCCACACTTGCCACCCGCCTGTGGCCTGGCGGAAGTTTCCAGAACCTCACAGCAGAAGGATCACTGTAACGTGATGAAATCAAGTTCTGCTCTATTGTTTCCCCAGAACTGTGGGGGAACAAACCTGTCACGTTGTTACAACAGCCGAAATACTCAGTCCAGAATGATGTATCGGCAATTAAGGGCTCCATCATTTCAAGCAATTAAAATAAATGCTTTATTTGAAAACTAATTAATTCTACCTACATATTTTTCCCATGACAATATCCTATGATTATTTGATTTATGACATCTAATTATTCTTTATTAATCTAATTGAGAATAATCACATTATCCTATCTCCCCTGGCACCAGCTGCCTAGGGTGGAGGCTGCAGCCCCTATGCAGCACTAGCCGTTTATCATTGTGCAGTGCCCTGCTATACTCCTGTTTTTTCCTCCTAGAGAGCAAAGGAACAAGAAACATAATCTAAAAAAAAAAAAAAAAAAAAATCTTCAGCTTTGCTTATTCTTTGAGATGTCAAAGCAAGACAGATTTTTTAAAAAATTAAAAGGAAGTTTGATACACTTTTCATTAACTCTGGCAGCCTTTCCTATGAGGATCTACAAACTCCTGGAACTGAAGGCCCTTGTTCCCAGCAACACAAATGGATAGCTACAACAGAAGCAGCCTAGCAGGCCTCAGAATGATTTACACAGAGAGGGACCCTGAGCTCTCTAGGTACACAGACAACGCATTGCTGGTACCAGTTTACATCCCACCTTTACACTTTAGCAGGTATAGCAGCCATGGTGATAGAACCATGTCCCTCAGAATAGAGGCCAAGTGGATATGCATATGCCCAGCATGCTGGCACAGACAATATCATTGCCCACAGAGGCTATGTTAGCTCAGACAGGGTCCACATGCAATTCAATTCAAGGCAGGTGAGATAGGGTCAAGGGAATGGCTAGTACCCAAAGACATCAAGTCCCTTCCCAAGATCATTTCTGGGGTTTCCACCCACATGTATCCCATAACCTGACCCATGGGCTACAGGTCAGCCCCAGGCACTTCTCCTGCCCTTTGAGTTCCATGGCCTTATGCTCACCTCTAAGCCCTCTGTTTTCATCAAAACAGAACAGCTGGGGCCTGGCAGGATGGCTCAGTGGTCTAAAGTGCTTGCTTAGGAAAGCTTGGGCGGCTGCAGGGAGCGCAGTTGGATCCCGGCACCACATGCTGCACCAGCCCTGCCCTCAGGGCGGGCTGGGCCAGCCATAAAAATAAATAAACAAACAAAAGTTAAAAAAAAAAAAAGAACAACTATTCATTAGGGCATGTTTGCAAATCACCGAAAAGAGCTGTGAATCAGGGCAAAACAGGGTAGCCATCACCCAGAGATACCTGAGCACTGTCCCTGATTGTCCTAGCCCACCAGATTACACTTTCATGTATAAAAGCACCAGATAAATCCACATAGGCCAGCAGGAGCCCCTCCAGCCTCCTCAACCACCACACGAGCCCTCAAGGTCCCTGAGCATTCCATATTTCACTTGGGTGGTGCCACTTTCACAAAATGGATGCCCTGGAGCTGTGGAGATAGCTCAGTAGAATAAGCACTTGCCTGGCAAATGCAAGGGCCTGAATTCAATCCCTAGTCCCACAAAAAAAAAAAAAAAAAAAAAAAAAAAAAAAAAAAAAAAAAAAAAAAAAAAAAAAAAAAAAAAAAAGTAAAAAGTAAAAAAATTAAATAAAGAGTAGGGAAAAAATGGATGCCCTGATGTCTCCTCCACACAGAAAACAAAAACATTTATAAGATAAGAAATGAAACCCTCAGTGCATCACTAAATGGACCAAAATAAAAGTGAAACTTTCAGAGACTAAATATTATATCAAAAACTCAACCAAGCACTGGTCATGACAGCACACACTTGTGATCCCAGCACTCAGGAGGCTGATGCAGGAAGATCATTATGGGGGCGGGACCAGCCTGAGCTACATAGTGAGTTTAACAGCCTGAGCTACATAGTGAGACCTTGTTTCAAAAAACAAAGCAAGCAAACAAAAAGTTTAACCCAGTGAGGCCTGTGAAGTCTAGAGCTATCACCTTCTCTGAGGGTACCTGCTACACTGGTGACCTGAAATTTGGGTCTGACAGCCTCTGCAGTGACAAAATGAAAATTTATGGCCTTCCCAAGGTATCTAGTCTCAGGAGAACCCCAATAAATATGAATCCCACAAGAGATGCAAGCCCCAATTCACGCCACCTTGGAAGTTCACCAAATTTCAGTTTGTCTTCTCAGAAGGAACATACCTTCTACCCAAGAGTCCATGGACTCACAGATAAGAGTTTTATGGTTATGAATCATGAAGATAAACAAGGAAACAGCACTATGAGTGAGAGCTATCAGATATAACAGGAACCAGAACTAGTCTGCAATGTAAAGAATTCAGGTATATAAAATATGGATATTTTGTGTTTTCAAAGAAATAAAAACAGGGAACTAAAACTGTAAGTAAATAGGAAGACTAAAAATCACAGATTTGAAAGGAATTCACTCTGGTGAAAGGTTGCTAGGAAATAGATTTGCATCATACCAAAGTATTGCTCTTCAGGTTACTAATCACAAAAGGAAAATGTACCTTTATAAGGGAGACATCTGGCTGTCACCACCTTCACAACTGATAGAAGTTGGCACCACCAATAGTAAACAACAGGCATCGCTTATCTCCTGGTGTGATGCAATATGAAGTCATGGCGCCATCCTTGTATTTCTGTGCCAACAGGAAAACCTGAACCTAGCCTTGAGGAAACAATCAGACACATCTAGATATAGGACAACAGACAAGACAACTGGCTAGGACTAATGAAAGAGTCAAGGTTAAGAGAAACAACAAAACCAGAAAGCAAAATGTAGTTGAGTCATATATTAAGAGAAACTTAAAAAGGCACCTGAGGACTAGGAATGTGTCTAAGTGGCAGTTTTTGCCTTGCATGCACAAGGCTCTGTGTTTGTTCCTTAGCACCCCCAAACACACACACACACACACACACACACACACACACACACACACACACACACGATCTTATAACCAAATGAAACATGTGAACTTTACAGCTTGGATATTTAACTAGATTCTGAATTAAAAATAAAGCTGGGCATGGTATAACACAATCTCAGAACTCTGGAAGGCTGAGGCAGGACAACTGCTAGGTTAAGTCTAGCCTGGGCAATTTAGAAAAGAGGCAGCTATGTGAAAATGCTATAGGTTCAATTCTCAGTACCAACAGTGAAAGGTAGCTAGCTAGCTAAAAGGACACTTTAGGGACATTTGGAAAAATCTGAATGTGGCCTCCAACCATATGGAATTATTACTTTTCTTATTCCTTATTCTAAGGAGATGCTTGCTCCAGGGTTTAGGGGAGAAATGTCATTCTGTTGGTATCTAATTTTCAAATGATTAAAAAAATGTTTCTTAATCTCTTTGTACATATGTGTAGAGCCATCTCACAGTATATATGGAGCACTGGTTCTAGGGCCTCCAAGGACATTGAAATCGAAGGATGTTCAAGTTCCTTATATAAAATAATATAGTATTTGAACAGAATCTATGGGCATTTTCATGTATATTTTAAGCCATTTCTAGATTACTTATAATACCTAAGATGATAGAAATGATTATTATACTATATTGTTTAGGGAATAATGTTAAAAAAAAAAAAAAAAAAAAAAAAAAAAAAAAAAAAAAAAAAAAAAAAAAAAAAAAAAAAAAAAAAAAAAAAAAGAGGCCTGTACATATCCAGAATAGGCACAACTGGTGGAATCTATGGATGTGGAAGTTATGGATATTCAGGGATGACTGGGCAGACAGAGAAGTAAAGCAAGGACTGCAAAATGTTAGTAACTGGTGAACACAGATAAAGACATACAGGTATTTATGACAGGACATTTGTAACTCTTTTGTCAGTTAAAAAATAGGACAGCATCCTAGAGGAAGGGGAATGAAACAAGTTCATGCTAGACTCATATTAAGAGTATATGTGCACATTGGCGCAATAAAAAAGCAAACACCAAATCTAGGAGAGGGAAACAAATGCCAGAAAAGAAAAATGAGCAAAACCTTGAACAGCTATTTTGTAATCAGCATAAATGTCCAATAAACAAATGAAAGGATGTTTAAACTAATTAATAATCTTGGAAATGCTGGTCAAAACGATAGTACGATATAAATATACTCCTGGCAAATTAGCAAAATATTACAGTCTGTCAAATGCTGACAAAGATATGGGACAACTGGAGCCTTCTACCATGCTGGCAGAAGCATAAACTGAAAAACCACTTCAGAAAGCAACCCAGTCCTGAGACTTATGTAAAGATGGCAGAGTAGTTAGCAGAAGAAAAAGAACCTCTCTGAGATTTGCTGTCCATAGAGTGGAATATAGCAACATGAGGAAGGGAGGAAGAGATAAAGGAAAGTGGGTCATTAGGATCTGGGAAGAATCTGAAGTGAGAATTGAAGCCCATAGGGAGAAGGAAAAAGAAACTTCAACATAGAAAATAAGCTAGTCATATCTCACCTAACTTATGACTTAGCAATCATACTCTTAGATAAATAACCTAGGAAATTCTCATATGTACAAGAATCCTTATAGCAGCACTGTACATATTAACTAGAAGGAACACAAGTGGTTATCAACTGCACAACGGAATGACCTTGGTAAATTCACAAAATAAATACTCTACAGAACTGGAAAGAATAAACTGCAGTCTGACCTATATTAAGCTCAAACTTGTAATTTAAATCAAGAGATTTTAAGGAAATAAAAAGGAAGCCAGACAGAAAACACTGAACACATTTGCTGAAGCATTCATACTCAAAATCCACCTACTGACTCAGAATACATAAGTCAACAACAACAACAACAAAAAAAAGAGCCCATTCCAGGCGTGGTGGCTCACGCCTGTAATCCTAGCACTCCGGAGGCTGAGGCAGGAGGATTGGTGCAAGTTCGAGACCAGCCTGGATTGGTGCAAGTTCGAGACCAGCTCACAAAAGTGAGCTCAAGGCCAGCCTCAACCACATAGTGAGACCCTGTCTCAAAAAGACAAAAAAAAAAAAAAAGAAAGAAAAGAAAAGAGGTTAAGACAAGAAGACTGCTTAAAGTTCAAGGCCAGCCTCAGCTGCACCGTGAGTTCAAGGCCAACCTAAACTACAGTATATAGGGAGACCCTGCCTCAACAAAAAGAAAAAGAGAGCCCACTGTACTGGTGGTACATGCCTATAATTCCAGCACTCTGGGAAGCTGAGGTAGGAGGATAACAGGTTCAAGGCCCATCTGGGCAACTTAATAAGATCTCAACTAGCACTGGGGAGATAGTCCAGCTGCACAATGCCTGGCTGGCAAGCACAAGGTCCTAAGTTCAATTCCTGGACCTTCCCCACCAAAAAATGTCATTTAAAAATTAAAAGAGAGGGGCCCGGCGGGATGGCTCAGTGGTCTAAAGCGCCTGCTTGGGAAAGCTTGGGAGGCTTCAGGGACCACGGTTCAATCCCCGGCACCACATACTGCGCCAGCCCTGCCCTCGGGGCAGGCTGGGAAGGCCATAAGAATGAGTGAATAAACAAACAAAGGTTCTGAAACAAGAAAAAAAAATTAAAAATTTTTTAAAATTCTAAAAAAAAAAAAAAAAATTAAAAGAGCTGGCGAAATGGTTCAGCGGTCTAACGTGCCTGCTTAGACAAGCTTAGGCAACCACAGGGACCACAATTCGATCCCTGGCACCGCATGCTGCGCCAGCCCCACTCCCAGGGCAGGCTGAGGCAGGTGGAGACAACCATAATATATAAAAAATAAAATAAAATAAAATAAAAGGGGCTGGGGATATATTTAACTACAAAGGCCCTAGGTTTAATCCCCATCCTCCTTCCCTTAAAAAGGGGGGAGGGGGAGACAAGAAAAAGAACAGTATCAGTATTATGATTTCAAATGGGTAAAATTAAAAATGAATAAAGATATAAGAAAAAAACGAAGCAGTGGGAAAGTACATGTTTAAATACTAATATTAGACAAAGTTGACAGTCAGACATTTTGAAGTAGTTCTTTGCAATCCACAATGTAGACACAGCATACCAATGCAGTACATAACAGAGATATTATCCTTACAAAGTAGAAGATACAAGCAGTCAGAGAAAAGACTGGAGAATGTGACAGTACAATGAGACCAAATGGACATTGAGAATGATCTAAACAACACAAATAACAGGGTAGACATATGAAGCCATGTGAAACTGATATGCTGACATAAAGCCTACTCCTTCTTCTCAAAGGCACATGGAATATATATAAAATTTTCTGTATATGTTGGGTGTGGTAACACATACCTAGAATCCTAGCACTTGGAAAGGAGGCAGGAGAACCACTGTAAGTCTAAAGCTAGCCTGGGCTAAGCAAAACCCTATATCCAAACAACATTTCTTTCTAGTGTATTGGGTAACAAAGAAATACCATTTTTACAAAGAAGAAATATGTAAAAGTAAGATTCTATGATAGTAAAACAAACAAGGAGTTAAGTAAAAAAATAAAAAAAGATCCTTGTTCTTAAAACTACAAACCATTTATTAAAATACTCCTAGGTCAGAGGAGAAGATGGCGGTCTCCACAGGAGTTAAAGTTCCTCGTAATTTTCGCTTGTTGGAAGAACTTGAAGAAGGACAAAAAGGAGTAGGCGATGGTACAGTTAGCTGGGGCCTTGAAGATGATGAAGACATGACACTCACGAGGTGGACGGGCATGATTATTGGGCCACCAAGGACAAATTATGAAAACAGAATATATAGCCTGAAAGTAGAATGTGGACCTAAATACCCAGAAGCTCC
>PVJA010055546.1:0-11121 GCA_004027025.1 Myocastor coypus | reverse complement strand
TCTTTCCAGGATCAGGGCTCAAACTCATGACCTTGCACTTGCCAGGCAGGCACTTGTGCTACGGAGCTGTCTCCCCAGCTCCTTCACAGCTCCTGCTGAGTCATGCCGTCTGTGTTAACAGTGCATCTCCTTACCCATAATTCACTCTGCCAGGACTGGATCACTGAAGGACAGCCAATAGGTATGCGTAGATAATTACAGTGGTACTTTGCATGGCCTATTTCAGACATCTTGGGCCATTTCTGTGCCTGTGTTGGAGAGTTTGCTGAGAACGGATCCTACTTCTTCAGCTGTGGCCATCGCTTGGAAGTGAGAGAGACAGGTCCTGGGACAGAACAAGGCTTTTTAAAAAGTGGATGGAGAGGTGATCCTCAGCCTATGACTGGCGGGAAGGCCGCCGCCAGCCCGTGCTCACTACTATGTACGCAGGTAGAGTTAGGTAAGGAAGAGGCAAGAAGGGCCTGGAGACACATTTGTAGTTCTACTTTGACACTCGCCAATCCGGGTTGCTAGGAGGCCTAGGCTTTAAGCCCTCTGTCAAGTATTTTTGTTTACTGCTTTTTTATCTCTAAAACAAAAGAGAGTGTCCTGCAGTCTGAGGTGTGGCTCGGGTCTCCCCTTCATCATTTCCTTCAGGTGCCCAGAAGTTAACCCTACTATTATTCTTCCATCTCTCAGACATTCAAGGAAGGCTCTGAATCCATAGCAGACTTGGATAGCCTGATTCCAGGAATTCCCTGCTTAATCCCATAGGCCGTCCTTTCTGTTGGTTATTATTCACTTTCCAGTCCTAAAAGAAGCTTGAGGAGGGGCAGTGATGTATGGTTTTGGTTTCTGACCATTGGTTTGGAGATGCCAGAGCAGTCAGACCCTCACTGGAGTGCTCACACGCCAGAAGGCAGAGGCAAGGAATGAGACCCCCCCACCCCAGAAGGCCACCACACCTCCAGCTCTCATGGGGGTGGGCCTTCTATAGCACCTGCTAGTGACCTTGTCTGTCCAAGTCCCATGGGGTTTGGGGTACTAGATCAGAAAAGACCAAAGGGGCCCCTAGACCAAGAAGTCCTAACCTTTTTCCAGGATAAGATTTCAAGGTCACTTGAGCCAGCCCTGTTTCCTGATCACCATGCCCGAGTCCCTGTCTTGGCTAAAGAAAAACATGACTTCAGGCCGTTCACACTAAACCACTCATAAGAAAATGGCTTCTGAGGACTCCTGGGAAAATGGCAGGAGCACTCACTATAAATTCTGCTTGGCACCTGCCTGGCCCTCATGGGCCTTGCAGGGGTCCCAGCCCCCAAGAGACTGAATGTGGAGGGGTCTCACATGTATACCTACAACTCTACTGTGATGCCTCAGAGTGCAGTGTAGCCATGTGAGACTGGCTGCAGCACCGTGCTTGGGACCCCATGAAGGGCCAGGTCCAAAGGGACAGTGCTCCATCTAAGCCCCAGTCAGAGGAGAAGACCAGCTAGAAACCTGATGGCCACGGCCAGGCTCACCTGGAAGTTGCCTCCTGTCTCCCAGAGCTCTTCACCCACTCCTCAGGGTACAGCAATCTTTGGATGTTTGTATACAGGGTCAATTTCTCCGAAGACTACATGCTTCTTGTAAAGTTGATAAATGTGATATTTTATATAATTTTAGAAACATGAGTCAGTCTTGTAAGCTACCTCACCACAGATGAGGTGTGTTAGTTTCGGGTCCTAACGTGATTCCTGGGACCCTCCAATTCTACAAAATAGTTCAAATCCTTTCACAATAGTGTCTCAAGTACATGCATTCCATAAATGTAAGGAAATTCACATTTATTAAGTAGATTTAAAATAAACTACTACTCAAGAGCATTTTTGTCTTCCAAAAATAGTAAGTCCCTCTGATTTGTGGCACTAGTGTTCCCTAAAAGACATATCTTGTAGCCAGAACAAGAGCGACACTGTATCTTTCACCTGTGCCTATAAGTGGTATGCAAATGAGCCCTTGCTTAACAAGATTCCTACTGCGTGCACATATGACATTTCATTACCTTTACTTAAACTAGAGCAAGAGGGCCATTCTCCTCGTATTCTGGACTGTGAAGGAGAATTCCGTCGACCTGCTTGCATATGTAGTGAGTGGTTTCTTAAAGGTCACCTGTGATATAAAGATTAAGAAAATGTGTTTCCTCAAAGACCAACCTCTGCTCAGATGCTGAGCGGGCTAAGGGCAGGGCCTTCACCCTTCCACAGTACCACGGATGCGACATGGAGGACCTGTCTGGCAATTGTTGGCAGGGCTTTTTCACCAGCAACTGTTTTCTCTTCATTACACAAAATCTGATATAAAACTCAAGCTTGAAAGAACATTCATGTTTCTAGATGCTAAGAATCTAGGTATTTTCACTGTCCATCTGACTTCCAAAATACATTCCAAGTTTTAGAAGAAATTAATAGAATAACTTAGAATTAGTAGGCATGGAAGGATGAGAGAATATTCTGATGATTCAAAGAGTAAGCACAGAGCTAGGGAGATAGCTCAGCAGCCTAAGTGCCTGCCGGGCAAGCGCAAGGACCCAGGTTTGATCCCCGGTACCGCATGCCATGCCATCCCGGAACTCCAGGCACCCACTCCTGGCAGCGAAAATCAGGTGTGGTGGCACATGTTTGTAATCCCAGTGCTAGGGACACTGAGACAAAGGGCATCACTATGAGTCCGAACTGCATAGTGAGACCTTGTATCAAAATAATAATAATACTAATTTTTAAAAATTATGAACCGAGCATAATTGTGTAATGAAGAACTTGTTTTAAGTGGGATTGAGTGATTGCTTATGGTCTCTGTCTTGATCACTCCACAGTAAGCTCCTTCTACCTCTCAGTCCACCAAGAGAGGAACAGCACCCATTTCCCAACCCTTTTGATGTCCAATGTGGCCAACCTGGGGAGCAGCAAAGCTCCAAATATTTTCAGGCTCATTTTCTAGGAAAATTCCTACTGGAAAAGTCAGTGGAGTTGACTTTGGTGTCTTTCTTATTTTCCTGGTGGCCCAACCATCTTCTCAGGAAACCACCAGCTTCATGGCGCCTGTCCTCAGAGGGCTTCCCAGTGTCCAACTCTCACGTGTGGCCTGGGCTCCACTCAGAAAGCACAGGCCTGCAAGTCACACCACTAGCCCAGCGTGTGCTGCTAATGTGCTGTGTGCTCCCAGCCGGCTAAGGACACCGAGGCCTCCATAACTACGCCAAGGGTCAGCTGAAGGCGTGCTTGCTAGAGCTTGCTAAATGCTTCATTTTCATTTTGACTCATTTTGCAATATTCCTGCGAAACTGAAAACAATGCCTCTGTCCTCCTTAGCAGAGACAGCAGAGAGCTGTAATTTCTATTTGTCCTGATCTACTCATATCTAATGTCTTCCCACCTCAAACTGACCATACTTAGAGCCTTAAAAATGAGTTTGAAGAGCTGGGGGTAAAGCTTAGTAGCTTAAGTGCCATCCTGGAAAGTACAAGGTCCTCAGTTTGATCCCTGGTGCCACAAAAAAAGGAAAAAAAATGAGTTTGAGGATTATGTAGCAGTCTACTAAATATCACTGAGTTTGAATTATATGAGAGAAACTAAGGCTCCAGGAAAAAAAAAAAAGGTCATTTTTCCCGTGTTTCCTGGAAAGACAAGTTCTAAATCTCTTTACCTAGGAGTCTTCATTATAAGGTAGAGTAAAAGTACCTCATCACTCTGGAGGATTATGGTATCAAAGGTGCTAACATACTTTGAGCTCATCAAAGAAAAAAATGTGGATTGAAACCTTTATTATTTCAGATGAGCGCACAATCACTCTACTATTTGAGCACGACCTACACAGGCAACAGTTTTTCCCACTCTTGCAGGGAACACACCAGCAAGAGGCTATCCATGAAGAATGCCATCATGGGATATAAAAGCTGCCACAAATGACAGTCACTGTGCGACACTGATGGCCATAGAAATTAACCAGTTACTGCTCGGGGAGCTGATGTGAAGTGGAACGACACAGCGACGCAGTGACACCAGCGAAACTCAAAACAAAATCCCATCCCTGGGAGCGTGCTCCATGGGCTTTCTCTCCGCCTGCTTCTGCTGCTGTCTGGCTCTCTGGTAGAAAAAGATGATGACCACGGACAGTGCGTTTAGAAGAATGATGAGCAGAATGAGCCAGAAGGAGTACCCGTAGCTGTGCGTCATTCCTCTGATCGTGATTCCGGAATAAAGCTTCTGGCACAAGTCTTCAGAAAGGCGATTGGATTGTGTGTTTCCCACAAACAGTACCATTGTCAGGAAAACGGAGAATGCTGAAAAGAAGATTAAATTTCACAAATGACCCATAGATACGTTTTTAACACCACTTATTTTCTTCATGGAACCTGTACTCTATAGATTTTTATTGCCCATCTACACATATTTCAAGCATTGAAAAAAAATATAAAAAGAAGGCAAGACACAAAGCGGATTTGGGGCCTAAAATGCCATGCATGGCAGCGTCGGACCAGCAGCAAATCTCCAGGCTGAGACTCCTGTGAAGCAGTTACTATGCAGGGAGCCTACAAATATCTCCTTTACTGGGGCAATGCGTGTAACCGGTGTGCTGAACAAAGGAGCAAACAGATGCAGGGATGGGCGAGCCCACATAGCAAGTCTCTAGAGAGTGCTGGATGGCTGGACAATGCCCAGAAAAGCAGAGGAAGACCACCAGCACCAGAGACAGAGGCAGCAGCCTCGATAGAGACACAGGTGGGCAGTGAGCCAACGGCATCCTGGGCTGAGAGGAGCCTCTTTGATAGGGAGAGGTGCTCAGGGTCCTAAGCCTTGGAAAGGAGATGGACCACCCTGGAGAGCAGAGAATGCTCGCATAGGAGTTTTCATTTTATTCTTCATGATTCTGTGGGGATATGGAAAAAGAACTATTAAAAAAAATGCAGATTTGTGGTTGGTTGTTGAGGGCAAAAGGTAGGCTGGGGGGCAGGTGATAGCTAAAGGATGCAACTTTCTTTTCAAGTTGGTGAAAATATTCTAAAATGGACTGTGAAGACGTTTGCACATGTCCAGGAAGATGCTAAAGACCACGGCATGCTGTCTCTTCATTGGCTGAACTGTACAGTATGTGACTTGTACCTCAATAAAGCTTATTAAGAAGGGCTAGAGAGGAGGATCTGAAGGAGGATGCCCAGGCCTCGTAAGAAGTCAGAGGAGCCCTGAGGCCCAGCAGGGTTAGACAGAACATAGCTGGACTCGGGAATCCCAAGGCAAACGTCCTTCAGGGCTCATCTGCTGACACACACAGGATGGGCTGAGCACAGTGGACATCCTGGCGTCAAGCTTGTCTGGATTTCCTCCAAACGGTCCTCCGAGACCCCCTAATTAAAGGGGTTTATATGAGAAGAACGCTTTAACAGTCCTTGATGTCAGACTTCATTCTCCAAATAATGGTTTTATTTCTTAATAATTTGTATGAACAAGAGCCCCGCTCCTCCGACGCTCTCCAAGCACCACACACACCTTAATTATCCTTCATTTTCCTCTTGTGAAGTTTCTTATAAAAACTTAATCATAAAGGGGCAGCATGAACACAGGGCTAAATGCATTTTTTTTTAAATGGGCTGCCTAGAGCTTTGATTTGCATTGGGAGGGGCCAGTGCCCAGATGCCCGTGGACCCAGCCCCCGACAGGAGCTGAGAGCCCTTCAAGGACAGGATGCCAGGAACCTTAGGCTTCCACCACTGCCAGTGGCTCACCTTCTCCATTTCTGTGGACAGAAGGGTTTGTGAGGGTCTGGAAGAGGCTCTAGGGTAGATGAACAGTTCCTGACACTGGCTTTGGCCCTGATCTGTCACTGTTGGGCCATATGGCCCACTTCATTGCTTCCTGAGTTCCTGAGATAAAACGCAGATATATTCAGAGCAGACAGTCTGTGAAATTCCACAGTGGCAGCTGTGGTCAGGCTGCACCAGGCCAGATGCTGCAGAGTTGGGGGAAGGGTCTGAGGCCCTGAGACCTGAGACCCACACAAGCCAAGAAACCACTTCCTTTTCTACCCTCTTGGACCCCACCCCTCTTGCCAGCTCAGGAGAATATGAGCAAATCCATCTCACAGAGGTTTGCATAATTGCCCTTGGCTCCTCCCGGAAGTCCCGCCAGCCCAGGCTCGCCTCTTAAAGTTCTGCCTCAAGGTCACAGCTCTGCAGTGGCATCTCTATGTACAAGCCATTCTGGGCCTGCAAACTTACAGTTTTCACAAAATTGTGCCACACTTAAAGTGGGTAAAGAAAATCAAGAGTCCCCCATGAGCAGACTGAGAGCAAAGTCTGGCTTGCAACACTGGGACCCAAAGGGCTGGCCACATGGGACATTTAGAGAGAGCTATGGCTGCCAAAGCGTCCCTCCCAGATCCTTGTAAGAATGCGAGTCTCCGTACACAGAGATCTCAAATGCTTCCAGTCCTGCCTGTCTTCAGAACTTGCACCTGGGAATGTGTGTATGTGTTGGGGGTGGGCGGTCGGGGTCAGCAGGGCTGCAGAAATGGCTGCCCAACCTCTTGGTCCGTGCTTTTCTCCACAGACTGCAGGAGACCTCTGATCTGTGCCAACTCAGCCTACATTCATCTATGGAAGCCAAGAGACATGGAGCTTGAGAGAAAGAGGCTCTGAGTCCTGCAGGCCACAGAGGTAGAAGTTCCAGCCACAAGAGGCCTCCTCCCTGACACTGGCTTCTGCTTCCTCTCTCTGAGAGGACCAGTTTCCTCCCCAACATGGCCCTGAGTAGGAGGAAGGCCTGTGCAGCCCAAGATCCCAGTAGACAAGCGTCCTCAGCTAAGTTGGTGGACTGATAGGTCTATCAGCTCTTCTGGCTAACAAGATAGGTCAAACCATTTTCTGCTTCCCAAGCACTGGGATTACAGGCACATGCCACCACACCCAGTCTCAATCCGGTCACCATCCTAGCATGCCCTGGGGACGGGGCTAGCACACAGAGTATCAAACCTGGGTCTTTGTACCAGCCAAAAGCAGGCACTTTAGTCTGCTGAGCTATCTGTCTGGCCTGATGGAATCTCTCTTCATTGCTGGGAAATAATAGGTGCTTCCTCCTGGATCTGCTCAGAGCTTAGAACCTTTCAAAAGATGGAGCCAGCTGCCTAACAATGGAACAAAAGCTATGGAAAATCCAGATAGCGAGATGAGGGCAAGCAGAGCTGAATACATGAGCCAAGACCTTGTATCCAGCCATGCTCAAAGAATCTTCTCTTAGGTCCTTAGCTGCATAAGCAAAAACAAAAATAATCCACTTTTTACCCTGGCAATGGGTGCCAATAGGTTGGGCTTGGTTAGATGCCTTATGTGTAGTATAATCATAGCAGTAGCCTGAGGTGAGGAAGCATGGTATTTGGGTGAGTATGTTTGCTTTGTGACCAAATCCCTTATCCTTGGCACTTGATGCCACTGTAAGATGGCAGGAGAGAATATTGTCCATTCCATGGGACACTGTAACTTTCCTGGAATGGGACCATGAAATTGGGTGATTTGGTTTTTGGACATTTAAGAAAACATCCTTGGGCTGGAGAGATAGCTCAGCAGACTAACGTGCCTGCTTCACCAAGTAAAGAGACTGGTTTGATCCCCAGCACTACATGCTGTGCCAGTCCCTCATCCAAGATGGGTAGAGTCTGCCACAGAGTCCACGTGGTGGGGCATGCCTATAAACTCAGCACTGGGGAGGCTGAAAACAGGAGGACCACTATAGCACTATGAGTCTGAGCTGTGTATTCTGACTCTGTAACAACCAAATACATATAATAATAATAATGATGATAATAATAATAATAATAATAATTTTTAAATGAAGACTCCTTCTTCCTGCTACCTATGCTGGCTGTGGCTGTACTGGGCCTGGTTTGGACATCTCAACTCTCTCTTCAGTAACATTATTGCTCCTTCAAAGCAATATGTTGGGATGGTATGTTTAGACCATCCCAACAGACCAATGCTACAGCCAGCCCCTCTACTCTCCAGGCAAGTGGTAGACATGATCTTCCAGACAGGTACAAGAGGAAGCTGCCCACAGCTCTTCCTTCAAGGCTTTCTGACACCTCAGCATCCAGAGCATCTTCCCTGTGCACAAGTGCATCATGGGAATCTACATGAAGCTCACTCTGGAGCCATCCCCTTAGTTGGTCAGGGCTTTGCTCCCCAGATGGAGTTGTGATGCAGGACAGAGTGGAGAAATGAGGCTTTGAGGCAGGGGAAAAACACTGAAGGAGAGTGGATGGGTAAAGGGTCTCTTTGCTGGCCCTGACCCAGCTTCTAGGCAAATGTGTTAACCTGCGTAGCCCACAAGAAGGTGTTGGCCCGAGTCTCCTAGGGGACATTATCTGCGGCCCTTTCATAAACCCTGCATCTCTGGAGCCCAAGTGTTCCCCTGTTTCATGAAAGTAGGAAAGAGTAAATAAGGGTGCATGGGTGTGAGCGTGAATTGCTTCTATACTTTGTACAGAGGCTAGTGTGTGGACAAGCACACAGAAAGAGCCCAGTGGCTATTTTACAGATGCACAAGTTTTATTTGATTCTTTATGTCCCATTCTCAAAAGCAAAGACCAGTTTATCTACTCTGATATCCTTCATCACCCCACCTCTTACCTATCACCAGGGCATATAAAACAGTTGTTTCCAGACAACTGTTACTAAATGACAAAATACTAAATGACAAAAATAAACTCCGGTCCTCAGTGTAGGGCCCAGTGCATGGCAGGTCCTTGTCCTTTGCCATGGCAGGACATGATCACATGTGCTCACGTGTGTTATGGTTTATGTCTAGTTGTCCCCCCAAAGCCTCATGTAGTCATTGGGTGGGGACTTCTATAGATTGAGACTTGATCCACGATGCCTGGGATTATGTGTTTTAATACTGATGAGATTATTGGTCTAAGTAGGGCTGGGACCTGGGTGTGGTCTAGGGCTGATATCCTAAGGTAGAGAGCCTGATAGGAATATAAAGAAAGACAGAGAGACAAACTAGAGCTGCTGCTCTGCTGCCCTGTTGGGTTGGCTGCCTCTGTCACCATTTTGCTGCTGTTCCACCGCCATGAACTGGATGCTCTCTGCTCTGTTCCACTCAGCCTTGGGCCAGCCGAATGTGGACTGAAACCTCCACGAACTGTGAGCTAATAAACCTTTCCTTCCTTCATTTTGAGTGTCGGGCATTTGTCCCAGCAACAAATAAAAAGTAACCAAGACAACGTGTATGGGTGGGAGTCAGGGAGATGGACGGGGCAAGGACACGGTTCTCTGCCAAGCGCAGACCCCTCGGGGACACTCACCGCTGATGCCGTTCCAGGTGTACACACCGGCTGGGCCCAGGAAGGTCTGGTAGGGGTTGCTGATGCTGTTGTAGAAGGTAAACACAGAGCTCATCAGCGAAGCAAACAAACTGACAACCAGGAACAGGACGGTGACCAACTGCAGGCTTCTGGGAGAAGAATTGTCCAGTATCCCTAAAACTAAAACACGTTTTGGTGAGTAGAGAGCAAAAACAAAAACAAAACAAAACAACCCACCCCACCCCCCTGCAAACATGAAATCCTGCACGGTTTCTCATATTTTCTCTTCTTAAATACTGGGCTCAGCAGCTGTCACATAGCAGTGACAAACGCTGTGGATCTCTGAGACCTGCCACCGTTAAGGCCCCAGTCCTCACTGCGGTTGGTCACTAACTCTGGGAGGAACCCGCTCAGTGTCTCTGAAAGGAAACAGGGTTAGTGCTGAGAGAGGAAGGGTGTGGCCAGGGTGAAGCCACCAGAACTCCCTGAGGCCTCAGGCCAGAACTCACTAATACAGAGTGAGTAAGCACAACCTCAGCAAAGCAATGGCTGCACACATGTGTATCTCAGTTTTAAAGATGACCCCTACCCCCAGCAAAGAATGCCCTCAGTACCTGCAACCTCCACAGAAGCATGCCGTAGGCCCCGTGACTTTTCAGGGAAGCTAGGAGGCCAGGAAGGACACCCAGGAGAGCCTGAGAAGAGGGAGGGCTGAAGGGAGTTGAGGGGGGGAGCAGGAGCCTCAGGCCACCAGAGGGGATAGCACAGTGCCTCTTGCTCCTACAAACCAAGGTGTTTACTGGGCCAGGTATCATTTCCCCGGGGCTAGAGAAAACCCAAGGTCCCTGGGGCTTTCACCCTGGAGGGAGCTGGGAATTGGCCCCCATGAGCCTTCAGACCCCTTTCCAAGTGAACGGGCATTTAATAATGATGGCGTATTTCTTGAGAGAAAAGGCGCTCCAGACATGGATCCGCACTGAAGGAGAACACAGCCACGGTACCCTGGGCCATGAGCCGTGGTCTCCTCAGGGCTTCTGCTCCCTGTCAGCCCTCATCCAGCATGTGTCTCCACCAGCTGATTTTTGCCACAACACAAATGATCCACCCCAGGGGGACCCAGCCACACTGGGAGAGGTATTTCAGAACTGATGATAAGATGTACTGAAGAAAAAAAAAAAAATTAAGAAGTGTAAGCCTTAGAGGGATGAGGAAAGGCTAGTAATGAATGGGCTCTTTCCCCCATCCTGTTTCTCAGGTCCCCAGAGAGAGAACTCTGGAGACACTCACATCCTTAGCCCAATGTTTAGCCAATGAGGCTTTAAAGAACAGAAAGCAGCCAGGCAGGTTTCTGGTTTCCGTGGCTCTTGCCCAGTGGCTTCCCACAGAATGGCCGCCATGTCTCCTCCTGTAATGTTCACTGGCTGCCAGCTCCCTTTCTCTACAAGGCAGCCCACTGGTCCCGCATTGCCTTCTTCAGCAAGTAGAGCCCCATCCTGAGTTCCCATGACTTTGCCCAGGGCCCCTGCCTTTCCCTGTGGACTGATACAAAAGTCGCTGCTCCTCTCTTGCCCAGCAGCCTTCCCAAGCATTTGAGGAGCGAGGTTCCCCCCTCAAAGGCCACCTCTCAGGAAATAGTCTACTTGTCAGCCCTTCTCATTGCCATGCCTGCCAACAGGTTGGCCTGATGTGATGGCTTACCGCGGGTGCTGGGCACTGCCCACAGCAACAGGGTACTAACAGGGTCTGGCGCTCATCCTGCAGGGGAGCTCACCCTCACCTGCCTTTCAACATCTTAATTCTATG
>PVJA010055545.1:0-11141 GCA_004027025.1 Myocastor coypus | reverse complement strand
TTTTTTTTTTTTTTTTTTTTTTTTTTTTTTTGTGGGACCAGGGTTCGAACTCACGACCTTGCACTTGCCCAGCAGGCACTTGTGCCTCGGAGCTATCTCCCCAGCCCCAAAATAAACTTATATTGATACTGACCTATTTAAGTATGTAAAAATAAAAGTAATCTGGGACTGGGAGGCTGAGGCAAGAGGATCAGAATTTGAGCCCAGACTGGAAAGTTTATTAACTTAATGAGAATCAATATCAAAAAAAAATTAAAGGGGCTCAATCTCTTGGTTCAATCCCCAGTATCACCAAAAATGTTTAATCACTTTGATTTTATATATATATATATATATATATATATATATATATATATATATATATAAAATCTTTTGAAAAACCTTATGAGGTAGGCACTTTATTCCTCTTTTGTAACTGGGAAACCGGGCAGCCACAGCAGAAATGCCTGTTGAGAATCACACCAGCCTACAGGAAACAGAGCTATGGCTCAGAAGTATCCATTCCTGCTAAATACCAAAATTTGTGTCGCTGACCTCTAAACTGCCCTGTACTAATTCTTTAAGAACTAATCCAGGGGCCTGGCAGGATGGCTCAGTGGTCTAAAGCGCCTGCTTAGGAAAGCTTGGGCAGCTACAGGGACCGAGGTTCAATCCCCGGCACCACATGCTGCGCCAGCCCTGCCCTGAGCAGGCTGAGCCAGCCATAAAAATAAATAAACAAACAAACAAAAGTTCTGAAACAAGAAAAAAAAAAAAAAAAAAAGAACTAATCCAGTGTATATCCTGGAGCTGGCCGTGTTCTGTATGTCTTTCTAATAAAATAGAGGGAAATAAAAGTATACCTAATAACAAAAAGTTTTGATGGTGAATATCTTCTTAGATTGATCTTGTTGGCCTTTTTTATTTGTATATTTTACTCCTGTTTTGTCATACTTTCACATAGTTCATTTCACTGTAATTCTCTTGTTTAAGTCTCTTTTAAAATCCATAAGACAGGGCCCAGCAGGATGGCTCAGTGGTCTAAAGCGCCTGCTTGGGAAAGCTTAGGCGGCTTCAGGGACTGCGGTTCGATCCCGGGCACCGCATGCTGCGCAAGCCCTACCCTCAGGGCAGGCTGAGCCGGCCATAAAAATAAATAAACAAAAGTTTAAAAAGAAAATAAAGCCGGGCGTGGTGGCGCACGCCTGTAATCCCAGCACTCGGGAGGCTGGGGCAGGAGGATCGCCGTGAGTTTGAGACCAGCCTGGGCTACAAAAGTGAGCTCAAGGCCAGCCTGAACTGCATAGTGAGACCCTGTCTCAAAAAGCCAAAAAAGAAAATAAAAATAAAATCCATAAGACAATCCCGTGACGTTCCTGTTTTGAGCCAACCAAATAGCTCAGCATATTAAAGCACCTGAAAGCAGGTTCAGGGTCAGGGGTTTAATCCCCAAGCCTACTGTGCCAGCCCTGCCCCCAGGGTGCACAGAGATGGCAATTGAGACTGGGTGTGGTGGCGCACACCTGTAATTCCTGCTCTTGGGAGGCTGTAAACAGGCAGATCACTACAAGTCTGATCTAATAGTGAGGCCCTGAATACCCTGTAGACCCTTCCCTAAAATACAAAAAAAAAAAAATCCTGTTTCTTCCTGGTCTGAATAGTTCACACTGTGCAACTTAACTCCGGCACTGTATAATTTCTATATTTCTGTTATTCTGCTGTTGTACAGCTAAATGCTACTAGACTTTCTTTTGTCATAGTGTCCTTCATAATTGAAGATGGGCTGAGTTTTGTGTAATCTCTTTATGTGTGAATTGAAACTGTCCATTTCATTCCTTGAGCTTTCTCATTGTTTACAAGTTATCAATGATGATTAGAAGATTTTGACAGGAAGATAAATGTCATGCTATTATTTTAAAACCTTAATTTTCATAAAGCATAAGCATTACTCCTTTAAAATAGTGCCAGTATCTAAATTTTGTCACCTTTCCTTTCTGTCCTGCATCAGTGAGAACAGAAATTTCATGAATTCAGTTAAACAAAACTCCATTTACTTATTTTTAATACTGACAAATGGCTCAATGAGTGAAAGGCACCACTGGAAGGTTCCATGTGGCCATCTCTCTGCTTCTGGCCCAGGCTTTTCATGGGTTCCTTAGTCACCATTTTGGTGTCTAGATCCCAGAAGTATTAGGGAAGGGATTCCACAGGGGCATCTCTTTTTAAACCCTTGTTTTGTTTATTTCTGTTTCCACAGCCTGGTGTGAGTATCTAGACTTCATTTACTTAAGTCTTCTTAAATCTTTTTTCTTTTTAATTATTATTATTATGGTGGGCTCAACCTGCCCTAGGGGTAGGACTGGTATAGCATGTGGTGCCGGGGTTCCCTGCAGTTGCCTAAGCTTGCCTAAACAGGCACTTTAGACCACTGAGCCATCTCACCAGCCCCAAGTCTTCCTAAATCTACCCTTGCTTTTGAGAGCCTTTCATGGCCTGAAACACTGCCTCTCACCATATCAGTCACCTTTTATTTTTTTTTTTTTTTAGCTTAATCATTTTCAAAGTGGACTCTGAAACTTAATTTGTTAAAAACCAGGAGGTAAACCCACTAGAGCATCAAATAGATTTTCCATAACAGTGTAAGCTAACCACAATAAAATGATGACAATAGTTAGATGGGTGTTTATAGAGAAAAATACATTTGTAATGAATTTTAAAGCAAAAAGTACACAAAATGGTTACTTTTTAATGTGATTGAATGTTTAATGGTATTTATTTTACATGTTTATGCTGCAGATGCTTTTAATTCACAAGCCTATGTGGCACCTAGATTAAGCTACAATTATTTCTAGTGTCAGTAATAAGAGAAAAAGTTATCAGTTATTTCTTGAAAAAATTTTGTCTGATTCTCCCCAAAAATTGAATTTTACAAATACAATACTGAAAGGTGGCAGGCAGAGGAGAACATAATCGTTGATTCCACTTGCGCAAAGTTCAGAACAACCCAAACTCAAGTATATTCTTAGGAGTCATAGTAGATGGTAGTCTGGTTCATTTGGGCACAGCCATGGCTTGTAACAGAAGGGGCTTGAGGATTTTGAGGTTCTAGGAGTGTTCTTTTTTTTTTATGAATTTAGGACAGGGTCTACTGTGTCTACAGGGTCTCATTACATGGGTCAGACTTGTAGTGATTCTCATGTATTCAGCCTCCCAAGTGCTGGGATTACAGGCAGTGCGTGCCACCACACCCAATCTCAATTGCTGTCTCAGCTCGTTCTATGGGCGGGGCCACCACAACAGGCCTGGGATCGAACCCTGGCCACTACACCTGCCTAAGCAGGTGCTTTAGTCCATTAAGTCATCTGGTCAGCCCTGTTCTTTTTCTTGTATTTGTTTGCTACTTGCATATAGTCACATTGTGCTGTACACTTACAATTTGTGTGCATTTCTAAAATTATACTTCCATAAGACTTTTTATATGCTATACTGGAAAAATAGTAAGCAAAAAGGGTAATACGTGTATGCCATTATTTAGATTTTTTTTTAAATTATTTTGGTAATTTTAGAGTTAAACTGAAACAGAAGTACCTTTTAGTATTATCTTTACCTAAAGAAGTCTGTAACCTCAGTAGGGAGAATAGTATGGTCAAAAATGACTTCTTACCATTTGGCCAAACTGAACTGATGACAATAATGAGATGAGTGTGAGAGTATTGTTTAGCAAAAGGAAAATGGTAGAAAAAAGGAGGCTTAGGAAAAGCAGCGATGCCACTTCTAACAATCAGTTCCCAGGAAAGCAGTAATAATTGAGACTATAGCACTAGAGGCTGTGAGTACAGAGTTGAATTTAGAGAATTTTATTGCTACAAATTTTTTAAGGTATCAACTTCAATAAAATGAAGTCTAAGACCAGGGAGTTAGTTAGCTCAGCGGCTTAAGTGCCTGCCTGGCAAGCTGAAGGTCCTGAGTGTGATTCACCATTCAAAAATAAATAAATAAAACTGAGGTCTGTTTATAGTCTTAAATAGGATCCTGTGGATTGATTTTAGAAGGAAAAAAGATTATTTTGATTGCCAGCATTCTTTTCTTTTTTATAAAAGGCCTTTATAAGACGCTGTTTGGCATACCGAAAAGAAGATCGATTTGACGTGCACCAGCTGGCAAACGATCCATACCTTCTCCCACACATGAGAAGATCAAATTCTTCAGGAAACTTACACATGGCTGGGCTGACAGCTTCTCCCACACCCCCTTCTTCAAGCATAATCACTTACTGACTTTCCTCCAGGATTGGCATGATATCTTTGAATTGCTTCCAGATGCACACTTGAGTTTTGAGAGCATTTGAGTGGTTTTTTTTTTGTTTGTTTGTTTGTTTTGTTTTGTTTTGTTTTATTTTGTTTTGTTTTTACACAGGACATGGTTAAGGACTGTTTGTGAACTGATTCTTCATACCATCATTTGTATGAGAGTGGATCATGGACAGTGAATAAATGTACACTTCTGATGTTCACCTTGAGCAGTGAAGGATGGCTGCCTGTTGCACAGATAGAAATACCATGTTAAGATAGAAGAAAAATGGGATTGATTGTTTATTTGGGGGGACACTGTAAATAACGTTTATAATACTTAAATATATTTGATTGTTACTAGAGAGTTCTAATATGAAGGGTAGTTTTTCATTATTTAAAAACACATGGGAAAAAAAATAGGAGACTATTTCTAACACAAGAACTACAGTGCCTGGATACATTCTTCAGCATTCAGCAGTTAATCTGCTGAAACCAAAGTAAGAACTGAATGACAGTGGCCGTTGTATTTTATAATAGAATGTGAGAGTTAGAATCTCTGGACAAAGTTAAACTTTGTTATTTGCCTATTCTGGCTTTTACCAAGTTGTACCTCAAAATCACATGTCCATTTTTCCCCACTGGTTATATTAAAGGGAGAGCTTTTATTCCTAGATATTTTATACCTTTGACAGAGCTGTTTGTTTTGAAATCAGTTGAATTCACTAAATTGTAATTTCTCCAGTACTTTCAACACGTCAAAGTCATTAACAGGTATTTTTCTTTTGTTACCAGGCCTTGTGCATTAAAACAAGAGAGAGTATGTAACCAAATGCAGAGCAGTTCTATGCAGGATAATGATAAATTCCCTTCTAGCTCTATTGTAAATTGTTGTACAGATGTCCTATTTCAATTACTAAGTTTCAGCAGCTTATTCTTGTACAAATGTTTTAAAATATGGCTTTTCTAATTGGATATTGTATTTTTTTTTTTAAGTCTTCTTGAAGGCGCTTTAATTGCTGCTAAATGACATTGCTTCTTTTGCTAAAAAATTAAATGACCTTAAAGGTGCAAGTTGACTGTACATCATAGAGAAATATTAAATGAGATATTGGGCATTCACTAACAAGGCATGTAAAAATTATCCACGTTGGCCGTGTTGAGTTCTTTAAATCAGTTTCCTGGATTCTAGGGCTGTGGAGCACATAGATGCTAGATTTATACATTGTTCATGGTTGTTCTACATTTCTAGAAAGGTTCTTATCATCAAGGTGGGATGACGGTCCCTTAAACAAGTTTCTTGTGGTTTGTACAGATTTGTTAAAATGTGAATACTTCCTAACTGCCTTGTATGGTAGAAACCAGTATTTTTTAGGATGCTGTGTTTCACTCCTCTAAGGATGTTTTTCTTTATTGTCTGTCACATTCATAATGCTAATACATGTAAGTTGTCCTTGTTGCAGAAAACAAAAGCTATACCTACCACAAAATCCCCTTAAATATTGTACAGTTAAACTGTGGTTCTTATTTCTGATGTTGAAAGCCATTTTGTTTTTTCATTGTACATAGACACATTGTCTCTTTAAGATGCTGCTGAAATTGTAGAGAATGTAGCCAAAACAGTAATAAACAATGACAGTTAAAATGTAAAGACTATGAAAATTACATTCAAAGAGAGCTTTCAAGAGTTAGGATCTTGACTAACTTAAACTTCTTAAGAATTAGCTGAATAAATTCCTTAAGTATACTTCAAGGAAAGTTGAAGGGTTTCAAGCTGTTGAAGTTAAGCCTAATCACTATCATTGAGGCTAATCCTTGGGTAAGTAATACTTAGCATGCTACGGAGTGGCTCAAGGACTATACCTGGTAGAAATTTAACATTACTGACAGGATTCCAAAATGTTAGTGTTGATTAAATGCTTTTAAGGCTGCCTACAAGTTTTTCAGTTTCATTGTTCGAGTTTTTGTCTTTCTGAATTATAAAGAATTATATTTATAAAATAGCTGTAAAGTCCTATTATTGAAAATGCCCACTTATTTAAAATTTTGGTGAGATGTATAACGCAGATGTATAAATCTAACATGAAGCTAAACAAGTAGTAGAGACCTAGATCCACTGCCTTGTCATCTTCTTTTCAAATAAATGAGATTAACTGCTAGGGTCAAGATGCAGAAGAGGAAGAAAACAAGTCATGAAATGAAACTACTTCCTTGACCTGAGTTTTAGGAATCATTTTAGAATCAAAAGTGTAGCAAGAAGTAGTGGTGCACACCTGAAATGCCAGCACTGTGGGAGCTGGGCAGGAAGATTGAAAGTCTGAGCCCAGCCTAAGTAACTTAGCAACTTAGTGAGAGCCTCTCTCAAAATATAAAACGGGCTGGGGATGCTCCTCATTGCAGAAGCCCTGGGTTCCACCCCCAGCACTAATGAGCAAGCAAAGGAATGAAGGAAGAAACAGATAAATAACAGTAATGTGAAATTCTTACAGCTTTCAGGGGTAACAGCCAACTGCAGCACATGTGCAATAGGCTCACTACCTTGGTTCTAGATGTAGCAACTTACAGACCCACATCTTAAAGTTTTCCAAAACAAATACTACAGATTTTGTCTATTTTGAAACGGTTTCAGTGTGCAGTTCAGGTTGACCTTGAACTCATTTTGTAGCCTATGCTGCCTTTAAACTTGCAGCAATCCTAGCTCAGGCTTCCAGGTGCTGGGATTATAGGCATTGCTACCACACCTGGCAGTTCTATAGATTTTGGCTAACATGGCAATAACCACATAGATCCAAGGAGGCTGAATGATGCAAATGGAATAATTTAATGTGAACTTCACAAAAGGACAAAAATGCTACCTATTACTTAAAAAAATATATTTTTTTTGAGACAGGAGCTCAGACTGACCTTGAACTCACCATGTAGCTCAACTCGTCCAGCCTCATGGTGATCCTCCTACCTCAATATCTCAAGTTCTATAATTGCAGGCTCATGCTTGTAAAGTTACTCCAGCAGTATTTTTTGAACCTTGTGTCGTTGTTTGGGGCTTTTGCATGGGGAACAAATATAATACAGGATACATTTTATAATACTAGTTTATAAGGAATAAGAATTATATGCTGTAAGTGTAGGAAATCTATGCACACTAAATACCAAAGAATCCATCTGAGGGCTTGGATCCCAATACCTTGCATGAGTCCAGCTGAAAACCTTGAGCTCATAATGATGCCTCCCACACTACTGGAGACCTGGAGCCCATGACAAAAGTCTCATGCAGGCATGCTTCATGGATCTATGCTAGAAAGACCAAAGGTCAGTGATGGAAGCTAGAAAGTCTATGCCTGCAGGATGAAGGATCTGTGCTAGCTTAAGCTCAGGGATCTATCTGAACCATAGCCAGGAAGCAGTGTTCAAAGTAAGTAGCACCAAACCTCCCCCAAAAGTACCATAGCCATCCTCATCAACAGTGAGAAAAACAAAAATATGGGGTCCTGAGCTCCTCCAGCAATGAGGAAAGCTGAGTTCCATCAGAAAAGCCAATGTGACAAGTTTCTCCACAAAGCTGAGTAGTGCACCATCTTCTTTGGAGCCAAAGCAATGCTCAAGGCGAGAACCAAAGCTCCAAAGTTCATCTGGAAAACAAGCGTGACAAGGTCCTGTAGCAAAACAGCCGAAGAGAATTAACGGCTTCTCCAGCTTCCCTGTCTGCATTCTGACAGCTTCTGCTGTTTTGCCTTTCATGCTGCTGGCAGCAGTCCTGAGGTGGCTTTCCTCACCCAGCACTATGCTTATTCAGTTCTGCTGGGTGTAAGAAGTTGACCACCAGTCAGCTAGCTGTCCACTACCATCCACCCCTGCTCAACTTGATAACTATACACACTTCTTAAAGTAGTCTAAGGGGCCAGGGAGATAGCTCCATGGCACAAGTGCCTGCCTGGCAAGTGCAAGGTCGTGAGTTCTAACCCTAGTCCCGCAAAAAAAAAAAAAAAAAAAAAAAATAGTCTAGTGGCAGATTGGTGAGCATCAACACGCCTTGATCTATTTTTTTTTTTAATTTTTTTTTTTTCTTGTTTCTTGTTTTTTTCTTGTTCATTCATTTTTATGGCTGGCTCAGCCTGCCCCGAGGGCAGGGCTGGCGCTGCATGTTGTGCCGAGGATCGAACTGCGGTCCCTGAAGCCGCCCAAGCTTTCCCAAGCAGGTGCTTTAGACCACTGAGCCATCCCGCTGGGCCCCTTGATCTATTTAGATTTACATTAATGTTACATATACACAACTTGTTACACTCATTCCTGCAACAAAAGCAAAATATTAAGATCAAATTTTAAGGTTGAAACAATACTTTGATTAACCCAACTACAAACATATAAAGATGACATTGAAAACATTAGAATTATTACATTCACAGTCCCTATTTCCCATTAACAGTTTATAATGTGTGATAAAACAGGGATCTGCAATTTAAATTCACTCCAGGTGAAAAGCTAAAGTTCATCTTTACATTGTCCTTCTCTTAATAGAAACGTTCTCCTATATTTCACCCTTGCAGTCAGTCAAAGGTCTATTAGAGACACGCCTCTGGCCAAATGTTTCATATTACCTTATTGGCTCATTGCTCTTAATTTCAAACATAAATCTGGCCAAAAGCTCTTCAACAGTATGCTGCCTTCCCAATAGTAGACTGCATTGAAGTTTTTCTTAATCTTCCCAGGCAACATCTCCAAATGCAAGTGAAGTTCAGACCAAATTTTTACCAAAGCACAATATACTACCTGGGTGTAGCACCCAGTGCAGTTCTCAATTGAAGCCTCCTGAGCTTCATGCTTACCCGGCAGCATTTCCATCAGTACTCTGATTTTCTAGGATCCTCAGTTTTCAGTTGACAGCACAAAGGGCTGTTTGGCCAATCTCTCAAAACATTTCTGAGGGGCCTGGCGGGATGGCTCAGTGGTCTAAAGCGCCTGCTTGGGAAAGCTTGGGCGGCTTCAGGGACCGCTGTTCGATCCCTGGCACCACATGCTGCGCCAGCCCTGCCCTCAGGGCGGGCTGAGCCGGCCATAGAAATGAGTGAAGGTTCTGAAACAAGAAAAAAAAATAAATAAAATTAAAAAAAAAAATCTGAATTAAGTTTAAAGGTTCTTAAGTCGCATGATCAGGCAACATCACAGTAATAACCCCACTCTCCACATCCTAATTGCATGAGTGCAGTTGACGTAGGACTCATAACAATGTCCCACGCAAGTCCAAAAAGAGGCCTAGAAACCACAACAACTTGTTTTCTTAAAGCCTGATATTCTCAGAATTAAAACATGTTTTCTCTCCTATGATGGTAGGGAGCCAAAGGTTCTATGTCAGAGTTAGCACTAATGAAAAGTAAAATGCACAGTACTTCTATCATTTTAAAATCATTGATTTAAATTAACTTTATGGCTAGAGGTTAGTGATAGAATGTATGTTTCAGACACATGAGGCCCTGGGTTAAATCGTCAGAACCCCAAAAACCTCAATTTGATTTTGTGTGCATATGTCTTTAGGTGGAAGTGGAGAAATTCTAATAATTTTTAAGTTTGGAGTTGAGAAGATCTTTAGTTATATTTCAAAGATAATGACTCAATCTACTTTTCATTTGTCATCCCTTTTTACACAAGGAGTGCAAGCTTGAATGGTATTACAATATAGACAACTACAAATCCCTCATTCTAGGAAGTCCGTGGTGAAGCATTTCAGTGATGTTGCTGTGTGGTTTTGCTGTCCATCATCACCTGGGAGATGCAGATGTTACCACATGTTGTAGTGGACGTGTAAACTGTACTTTCCATTTAAGTGGAGAGTTCCTACGATTTAGCTGCATGGCTATGCAATTTTTTTGTGAAAGTAATAGACTTCAACTTTTAAAAGTATAACCGATCTTTCTATAGCCCCACTTTAAATTTGCATGTGCTCCTTTCAGATATACTAAATTTCAGTGTTCTGAATATTCAAAATAGTGCTTTTAACATAATTTTCAAATTCAATTACTATATCCAGAGACCCAAACCGCACCGCTAATAGCCGAGCCCGCGCGCCCGCCACGGGTAAGCTCCCTGCGCCCCTCTGCCCCGCCTCTGCGTTCCTGCGACTAACTTCCTGTTCCAGCCCAGACCCAAACCGCACCGCTGGTAGAGCGCCGGCTGGGTCAGGATCCTTGTCCTGCCTTCCCCTCCCCTGCTCGCTCCCTCCCCCCTGTTTTTGTTTTTGTTTTTGTTTTTTTTAACCCCTCCAGCCCAAGCACCGAACCCATCAAATATCTCGTTTGGCAACCGATCTGGTCCACGAGCCTACGAGGACTACTCAATCCCAAAGCTCTACCTCCATCTACAGACCACATCCACCAGGATTCACAGAAGCTAGCAGCCAGAGCTCCAGCACAGAGTCAGGAACCTCTGTAGAGGAATCAGCTTGGAGTCTCCAGACCAAACGCCCATAGACACAGCATAACACCACCAAAGTGCAGGGGTCGCTTCCATACAAAATGATAACAACAAGGAGTAGGAGGCAATCTCAGGACCCGTGCCCACCCAAACCAAATACAGAAGACACTACCATGGAAGAAAATGAGAATTATACAGATGAAACCTCTGAATTGGTAGCATCTGAGGCAGACACACAAGTGCAGAAAATTATAGAGCAACTGAGATCCGAGATAACATCTGAAGTAAAAAAAGAAATACATGAAGTGGAAAAATGGCTGGAGAAACGTATAGAGGACATCAGAGCAGAAATAATATCTAAAGTTGACAAAGACATGCCTAAATCAATAGCATCCCAAGTAGGGGAACAACTACACAAAAGTAGAAAGGAGAACAGAACAGAAATAATCTCTGTATTAGAGAGAGAAA
>PVJA010055544.1:0-11141 GCA_004027025.1 Myocastor coypus | reverse complement strand
CAATATTTTGGCCCTAGCCCTTCAAGGTCAATAAAGACCCAGGATATAAGAGAACCTGTGCTGTAATATCCTATTACTCAGAGGTGTCCCAAATTTCCTGGTCAAGGAGATTATGGGACCTCAGAGGAAAGGGATGAATGAACTGCAGTGCGTCTAAGGAGAGTCACCCAGAGAAAAACATTCTCTCAGGCTTTCACAGAAAGCAAAATAGCCAAGCAATGGCTGTGTCTCGTCCCGAAGGCTGACACTAACAACAGTTCTACAAAGTACATTCTATGGTCTCAAATTTAATCCTGAGGGGATTTGACTCTGGAAGATAAAAAAAAAAAGAATGTTTTGTTATACAGGTCTTGCTTCGACTTTCCCTTGACCACCCAGCAAGGAAAGAAAAAAAAATCCTCAATTACAATGCATGGAATGCAGAGCTAAATTGGTGAGATGAGCTTTAGGAGGCTTAGATTCAATAGCCTCCAACGTCACAAGCTTCACTGGTGGCACACTGCAATTGCAAAACCTTTGATTGTGTATGTATCTGCTTCCTCTTAGTCCAAAGAGAAGTATATTCTTTCCTGTTTTTTTTTCTTTCTTTCTTTCTTTTTTCTATGCAACATTAATAGGTAGGTGGGTCTTGCCCACACACTGCACTCTATAGAATGATTGGGAGGACAATATGCAATATGTCAACTTTCAAAGAAAAAAAGTGGGAAAAGAAAAAAAAAAAGTAATGTGGATTTAGAAAGGTTAATGTTTAGTTATTTGATCAATCTTATATACGTATATGTATTAATCTAAACTGATCCGATGATGAAAATATGTAATATAACCATTGTTAAATTTAAACAATAAAAGAATTGAAAAAAAAAAAAAAAGAAGGTGACTTGTGCTTACTATTAAAAGTAACATATTAACCAGACTAATAAATTCTTGCAAGGTCACTCCAGGAGGAGAAGAAAATATTCAAAGATCCAGACATGGTCAATGAAATTTTAATGAGAAGCAGGAAGTTCTAAGCATTTCATCACTAGCTGAGTATTACTAGTACAAGGAAGGAGGAGGTAAATCAGAAGAGGAGAGATGCGAGATTACAAAAGGCTACTGAATAGACTAAAAGGTGCACTGGAGGGAGAGCATCAAAGAGTTTCAAGAAAGGAAGGCAGAAACATCAGATTCTGAATTTGTGTTGAAAGAAGGTACTTACTTGTACTAAAAATGTAATGATAAAAGTAATCAGTGTGGAGGTACTGTCCATGAGTTTACTCAGCCTCAGATCAGTTGAAAAGTTGTTTCTTTTGGTACAACCTTTGCTATACAAATTGGAATGAGTCTGTATGCCTCATAAAATGCGCCACACTTTGTAATAGACTCTGAGCTCAACATTATACAAAAAGCATAACTTTGCATTTACTTAGAAAAAATTAGCATTGTACTTAGAAAAATGCAAGTTTCTGCATAATCTATGGCTTGATGCGCACTATATTTACAATCAATCTCTCATCACTCAGTGTAATAGCAGCACTGTGTATTTCCTCTAGAAAGTCGCAGAGCTCACTCTTGGTTTATTTATTCTCACCTCCTTAAAGAGTCTCTTCCCTTCCCTGGTCAGGAAGAAGGAAATGTAAACAATTTTTACATATATTATAGACCTAGAGATAGAGATGCATGATTAATTATAAATACAGAGAAATATGCACAGTGAGATACAGGAAAAGGAAGAAAGGAAGGCAGAGAGGGAAGAGGTGAGGGATAGAGTGAAAGAGGGAAGGAGTGAGGAAGGATTGAAAATGTAGAGAAGCAGACTAATAAGTGTCTTTTTAGGTCAGTTTCTAGACTCTAAAGAATCAAGCAATTTTTTCTGGCTGTTTTGTTTTTTATTTAGTTGCTAGAACATTTTAAATATTTGCGGCTCACGTTAGTGGTTAATTTATATTTTATCTTTTATTTCCTGTGGAAAAAACACATTGATTTTTTTCATTCCAATTATACTAAATAATGGGAAAAGGCAAGCATAATCCTATGCAGTAATTTCTGTGAACATAAAATTTTAAGGCATAAAAGTAATTTTTTCTCACTTTTTTATTCATTTTAATGAGAAAAAGACAAAATAGTAATGTAACAATTTCAAAGCAGGTCAGTAGGGAAGTTACAATAATTGATACAGTGCATATTGCTGTATTCATAGCAGCTGTTCAGAGTACAATATGGAGACATGATACCTTGCCTAAACAATATTAGTACAAACCTTTCTTCTCAGTGAACTAAGACAAATTAGCTGTTTATCTATCCTAACTATCTTGTATATGCATTATATTTTTTTCTCAACAAAATGGTCCTTTATTTATATCCCCCTTTTCTGCTTTGTCAGAGATGGGTGCTCCATTGCTATTAGAGAAGCTGTATCTGGGGAAGTCTTTACACGACCTTTTCATACTTGATGCCAGTTCAAAGACTGTAGGCACGTGAATTCCACAAAATAACCCAATATAGTCTAATAGTCCATAATAGTACTGAGTTAACAACACAGCTGGCCATTGTCTGAAGTTGTTGAGTCGAGCCCTTTACAGTTCAGTGTACCTTTGCTATAAACGTAAGTTTGAAAATATTTTTGTCTTTAGCGTAGGGCCTATCTAATATGAATATGCAAATTTTAAAATAGTTTACAACACATACAAGCAATAAAATTTTGAATACATAAAACTATTAAAGATAATTTCAGTGGCTATTACATAATAGCTTCAGTTTATTTTTCCTGCTATACTGTTTCAAAGAAAAGTACATAAAACCGAAGAAATTATTCCCATGGAGAAAACATGCAGCAGTTCATTTTTATTTAATTTTTGGCTGGCTTAGCCTGCCCTCAGGGCAGGGTTGGCATTGTATGTGATGCTGGGGATCAACCCGTGGTCCCCTGTGCCTACCAAAGCTTACCTAAGCAGGCGTTTTAGAGGACTGACCTATCTTGCCAGTCCTATGCTGCATTTTAGAACGAATACTGCAAAAGATCCAGGAATTGAAGGGTGGTTCTCCAGCTCATGTCACTTAGGGGAGAATGTTAGGCTTTGAAGGCAGGTGTCCTGAAGGGTTATTGGAAACCCTCCCCCTTTCTCTCTGTTTTTGGTTCCTTGCTACCTGAACATGAACGTGTCTCACCTCCCACTGGGTTGCACTGTACTACCACCATGGGCTGAAATTATAAGCCAGGATAAATATTTCTAAATTCTATTTGTCCCAGATGTGTGCGACAGCAGCATATGTGACATTGTATATTTACATACACACACACACACACACACACACACACACACACACACACACAAAAAAAAAAAATACACACATGTTCCTCAACAGGTAGTGAAAGAAATTTAATGAAAGAAAATGAGAGTATGCTTCAGCTCTGATTTAGAATATGTTATAACTAGAGTCAGCATCCAGGCCAGTAGGAGGATTGAGCTAGCCTAGCTGAATCTTGCTAAATGAGAAATTATTCCCAGAAGATTAGCTTAGAAATAAAAAGTGTCCCCATGCAAGTAAATTTTGAGGATTCTGCAGACTTTCCCAAGAGATTTACTGTGAACTTTCACTTACAGAAAATTGCAAAGTCACATATAAGGAAACTTTTTTAACATTGTCTATGTCAGCGCTTACCACCTGCTTCAACATATCTGTCTTCACATATTAATTGCATCAGAGCTAATATTAATATCAGGTTTAAAGTTTGCCTTGTAAAATACATTCTATGGGTAGATATCAAGGAGGGAAGATTTTAATCTCATTTAAATCTTAGATGAAAGGGACACACTTCAAATCAATTATGCAAACTCTTCATATGGATCAGCCTCTACTTGTTAAAGATGTTTCTCTTCTACAGCTATTATTTTCAATATGTTTCAATTATTTCCAAAATGTTTAATGCTACTACCAGCAATAATAATAAGTTCTCAAAACAACTACCTATCTTAAAAGAAAAGAAAGTTTATTTCTTTTAAGATCTATTGATCCTAAATTGAAAACTGAATCTTTAAAATTTCCACAAGAATATATGACCTTTGGCAGTTTTAATTATACTTAACTTTCTAAGTTTATAACGATCACAGACTAAAAATCATTTCAAGTCAATGATGTGAAAATGCTAATTGTTTGAGCACTGACATTTAATAAGAAAAGAAATAAATTAAAATTATTTTAATTAATGAAAAGTACGCAATAGTTAATCACATTTGTTTAAGCGTGTTTTATTGGATGCTATTTTTGATTGACTCCTGGGGTTGAAATACTAGTTCGTGTTTGTTTGACTTTAGATTTGTTGCATTCGTTGAAGAACAGAACAGTCCAGTTGAGATTCAAAGCTTTTTAAGTTTCATATTCATCTTCTAAAGCTTGGCGATTTCTGCAAAAAGTTTATTTCTTTTAAACACGACATAAAATACTGTTTCCTCTGTCTTGGATTTTGATGATTCACAGCAGAATTTGCTGCATGATTTTAGGGAGGGAAATCGTAATCAGTCAAACGAGAATGGCTGAACTTTTATAAAATGCTCCCTGAACTCAAAGCGTGAGGAATGGATAGATATAAAAACATGGTATTTCTCATCTATAGCTTCCACTTCCTTACCTAACCCTTGCTCACCTCTCCCTTGTGCTATCATGCCTTGTGGTTGATAACAGTAAGAAACCTATAGCTCAGAAAAAGATACCTCATTGCATTTCCTTTGATAAGTAGGTTGTCCCTAGGAGCAGCCAATCTGAACAACACGTAAGATAATAAATGATCTACTGACTTAGAAATGAGGAAGAGAGGAAAATTTTGGGTGACAACTTTAGTGAAACTTCTGTGTGACAAGCTTTAAAGGTTGTCATGATATTATTACGATACTACCATTGTAGCGACCTTCCACCTTGTCATACTGATGGAAGGGGTCATACACCTTCTCTTCGTTTCTCCCCTTTTACTGCCACCTTATCACACAGCTCTCAGAGGTTCTTGTGTTGTCTCCTGCCCCATGGATGTCTAGAGCCTGGAAGCTTAGTGCCTAGGGTGCTGCAGTGGCTTTGATGATGCCTCAACAGTCATTGATTTGAATCAGTCTTCCTGGATGATCTTCACACAATATGGTCTGAAAATGGTAAGTAATGACTATACAGTCTATGCCAAATTATAATAAAAGCACAGTGCATTATAATATAAAAATTTTTACTTGGATTATTGTGTTTATAATTTTATCTAAAGTGAAGCTATGAATAATGGACAAAATATGTCAAGCATAATATAGTTTTCCATTTTGAACTCTAGCTAGTTTTGTAACTCCGCTTCAAGACTTTAAATAGAATAGGTATGTTGATTCATAGATTCTAAATATTTCCAACTAAATATATCTATCTTTTTCAAACTTTAGACCCACATCATCTGGTAATTATCACTCCCATTTGAATATTGTGGGCATTTAAAACATAATATTCCCCAAACAAAACATCTTTACTTTACCCTAAAGTTTGTGGCTCCTACAAATATATAACCATTTTTCTAAATGACAAAATCATGCCACTGACCTCAACTAAAATAATGGAGTCTTTCTGGAGTACATGGTTTTTTCATTAAGTGATTCTCTCATCTCTAATTTCAGAGTAAAACATGTCTTACCTTTTCACTGTTGCCACCTCAGCTCAAATCACCATCATATCTACCTAGGATGATTATAGTAACTTCTCCCTGGTTCCTTCCTGGTCTATACTCTTGAAGTATACTTTGTAAAACACAGTCTATGGATAGACTCCAAGGAGGGAAAATTTTACTTCTCCTGTAAATTGCTTCTTTTGTAATTATTTTGCCTTTGATACTACTTTATTAAATTGGTACAAAGACCCATTTGGTATTTAATGCTGCCTCTGATACTGAACCAGTAGAGGGAGTGACAAAGCATATATCAACAGCAAATTAATTTCTACTCTCTGGGCCTTGGGTCCACTGACCCTGGAAGAAACTGTGTGAATCTTTATATATGAAATTCTATTTTTATAGACCCTCAAATGAGTAGCAGTGGAAGAAATACATAATTTAATGCAGAAGATTGCTCACACTTTAAAAAGCTTTGGGGGAAAAACTTTTCATAGATAATGAGTCCATTAGCAGCCAAAAGATTTTTATAAAGTCTATTTCACTTATGCCCCAAACCCTTTGACATAATCTAAAATCTGAATGTGGCTATTATGTATATGTAGGCTGTTGCTAATATTTTTTTAAAAAATATATATTCCCTCATGTTTTTCTTCAGACTTTATTATTTCAACATGAAGTCAGCATCCATGCCTATCCATAGAGAAAACAGCACATCTTTCAAATCACATCAAAATGATCTAATGAATTTGTTATGAAATGAAGCGAGGTGGCTGGAGAAATAGCTCTGCAGCACAAGTGCCTGACCGCAAAGTGCAAGGTCATGAATTTGAACCCCAGTCTCACAAAAACAAAAGAAAGGAAGTGAAAAAGAGTTCAGTTCCTCTGCACGGCACTACCATAGTTGCAGAAAGTAATCATGGCAGATTTTAAAAGGAAAACACAGACTAGAAATAGAAATAGAATTGTAAATACACACAAACTGTGCAATACCTCTGGTCACTAAAGGAACACAGATTAAAACAATTCTGGGGTTCCAACTTACTCCAGAAGGAATGGCTCTCACCTAGTAATAATAACAAATGCTAGCAAGGCTGTGGTGAAAAGAAATCCCCTACATTGTTGGTTGGAATGCAAACTAGTAGAAAAATTATTATTTATGTAAAAACCAGTATGGTAATTCCTCAAACAATAAAAGTAGAAATTGCCTGACAGCGGTGTTTATTAAAAAATTAAAGGTATATTAAAGTTATATATGGATATCCGTGTTTACAGTAGTATGACGCATAAAATCTAGATCTTGGAAATGGCTTATAAGGTATGAAGAAATGATAGACGAATGATAATATTTATACTATACATCACAGAATATGCCATGCCATAGAAAGGGTAGAGGTGTCATCTATTGGAAAATGGATGCATCTTAAGACAAAAACATTAAGTAAAATAAATCAGTTACATAAGGTTAAATATAATGTGCTCTCTCATATATGAAGAACCAAAAATGTAAAGAGAGAAGTAAAAATAGATGATAGGAAATAGAAGTAAGGCACAAGGGAAGATTCTCTCACTCTCAGTTTCTCTTTCTCTATCATTTTGAGGTTAATTTCATGAGAAATAGCCCATGCTCCTAGGTCAGCTTTAGGCAAAATTTGTTTAATTTTTCTTTATTTTGATGATCTAAATTTTAAGATCTGTATATCTATCTTGTAGATATTTATCTAACTATCTACCTACCTATCTGTAATCTTTAGTGTATCTGATCCACATCAGCTGATAAAACATTTTTTCAAAAGTTTTACTCCACGTTCAATAAGCCTTGGGGATTTACAATTGATTTTTCAAAATAAAAGTCAGTACATCAGAAATAAGTTTTATAGGATGTTACAGCACAGGTTCTCTTATGTCCTGAGTCTTCACTAACTTGAAGGGCTAGGGTCAAAATGTTGGATATCCTTGTAGCTCTTCTTTTTCTCTAGTTTTTGGTCTGTAAAGGTATGTTACTAACCCTCCAGAAGAGAAGCTTAGTGGTGCTATTATCCTATAGCATATGTACTTGAGCTTAACATTACTGTCTTTATGAATATTAAATGTCTTAGATTTAACTTGGAATCGGTATTTACCCTCAATCATTGATATTCTAATAAATCCCTATAGAATGTGATAAAATTCAGTTACACATTTTTACACAGATAATGCCATGGTATCCCAAATTTTCTGTTTAAGGAAATTATGGGGCCACATAGGAGAGGGATTGACAATCTATAGTGTGCCTGAGGAGAATCACCTAGAGAGAAAACATTCTCTCAGGCTTTCACAGAGAGCAAAATGGTCAAACAATGGCCATGACTCCTCCAGATGACTGACACTAACAATAAATCTACAAAGCACTGTACGTGGTTTCAAGATAAATCCTGAGGGGATTTGACTGACCTTATCAGATACAAAAGTTACATGTTCTGTTATACAGGTCTTGCTTTAACTTGCTCTTAACCACCCAGCAGAAAAAAATTAACTACGAGGCATAAAATATAAAGTTGGATTAGTATGTTGAGCTGTAAAAAAGCTTAAATCAGCAGCTTCCAACATGGCCAGTTTTGCCAAGAACCCACTATGATTATGGAATATTGGACTATGTATAACACTACTTTCTCTTAGTTCAATGAGAAGAAATTTTTGTATCAATAATGATAAGAAAAAGTATCATGTCTGCATCCTATGCTCTAAATAACTAGTACAAGGACAACAATATGCATTGTATCAATTTTGGGGAATGTGCTACTAATGTGTTTTGAAACTGTTGCATTGTTATTTCTTATTAAAAGTAATAAAAATTAAAAAAATAGTTCAATAGCAAAAAAATAGGTTTCATGTTGAAGAAATTCTGGAGGTAGGAAGAATCAGTTCAAGACACATAGATGATTCTTTTCAAAGCTGTTGTAAGTAAGTTAGAAGTCAAAGTCGAAAGAAATGAGAAGACCCAATAAATATAGCTTCGGATGTCTCACTGAGATTAGTCTGTCTCTAAGTAAACCCAGAGCCTGAGAAACATCTCACATTTATTGAGGGCTAAATATAGGCTAAGGAATGTGCACAACTATTTTGGTAAAAACAAATTTCTCTCTCTATTGACTTCAGCATTTGCCTACCACCATGTTTGCACAATGCTAGCCATTAACATCCCAAGCAAGGGATGAAACCACAAACAGCGTGCCAGGTGGAGAAGCTGTTATCTGCAGCCTTGAATCCTAGCTTGCTACAATTTATGAAAGCCAACGTTCTGGGCTCTGTTCAATGCTCTTTGCTCCCTGGGAGCATTAGGCCTTTTTCTCATATCTATGTCTCTGTACAAAGCTCATTAGAAAAAAAAATCAGAAGAAATCACAGAGAAGTACGATCCTTCAGTAAGTGGGGGAAATAGGCACTGAAAGGTAAACTGAAGCTCGTGAAAATATTAATTAATGTATTTGCATATGTGGTGACTCATACATTGGGCAGTGACTGAGCAAGAGGCTTAAGGCACTACCTAATGAGCATTTAGGGAAGACTGATAAAATGAGAAAGCAGAAGCACAATAAAGAGAATCTGTTCAAGTAAAACCTCATTTGGATCACTTTGGTGTAAAGTCCTCACTTATAGGTCAGTTGGTGTTTCCTGACAGGCCTAACACCTACCATTTACACAGAGTGGGGTTTGACTTGCTTACGTAGGGATCCAGGACACTAGAGTGGCCTCAGCCTAATGACTTTCAATTATTTTTTTTAAAGAAAGTTTAATCTAAGAAAAAAGAAATGAGTCAAAAATACACAGAGCACAGCTCAAATTCATGCTTGGGTGACAGCTAAAAGTACACACTTTCACAAAATACTTTAATAGTAAATAATAAGCTACACTTTTTTCTTTATATTAACTAATATTTTCATTATGATAGTCTAATTCTGAAACTAGTAGTTATGGGCATAGCTATTCTTTTTCTCTCTTACGGTGATTTTAACTAAAGTGGAGAACAGTATTTTTTTTTCATTCTCTTTCACCCATTTAACACCTTCAACTGACCTGTGGACTGAGGAAGTCACACACACACACACACACACACACACACACACACACACCCCTTCAGGCTTCATTTTGAAGGATAACTATTGTGTTCACATCCATTCCATTTTCAAGGCCAGAGTTTGAGCTTAACATAATGGAAGGAAAGGACAATGAGTTCTAATGGAAAACCCATGATATCTATGTGAATATGGCTGAGCCACCTGAACTTTCTAAGTCTCAGAGATTTAAAACTGTAAAATGAAGAAAAGAGCAGGGATGTGGAGCACACTCCACACAGTGATGGCTTTTGTAATTTTCAAGCATTGTAGCACTCTTCATGTATAGGCCAGCTCCAAAGGCTGACAGGATCAGAAGATGGGAAATAGGAATTGGTTTCAAGGTCTATAGATACAGAGAAAAATATATAGGAGAATTTTAGAGACTTATTGAATAAAGAATAAAATTACCATTTGTAATAACATCTATGCTTCTGCCAGTGTTTTATCTTCAGAGTAATTCCAATATGTATTCAGTCTAAACCATCAAGGAGTTAAAACATTATATTTATTCTGATCTAGATTTCTTTCCCATAGGAAACCATAACTTCTGAATGTACAACCTATTGCTGAAAATTTCTTTAAAAATCAATATTCCTACAAATAAAAACAAAAATTTAAGTATCTAACACTATACATTGCTTTAAAATATTAATATTGTCTCTCTATATATTTTGGATTAATTTTCATGATTCATATGTATGTAAAACAAAATTTAAAACCTATTCTTAAAAGTGTGATTGTCCAGACCTGAGCAAAATGTGTGCACGTGCAGGTAGGGACATTTGCCTGACCGCGCCCAATGGATACTTCCCCACCTGGAGCCCGGAGACTGGCCTGAACATGTAGATATGGACTTTTGCCTGCTAACCATGACCAGAACTTCTCCATCCAGACCCAAGGCCAGGCACCACCTATGCAACCCTACAGCAAAACACCCTGCAGAGAGGGTTCAGACCCTCCAACTTAATGTAGCAGCTGAGCATTTTGCCAAAGGAGCACAAAAAGCAGCAGGAAGAAACTCAGCACAGTAGACAGACTCAGCCAGGCACATCTGGAAAAGCTCCAACTTGATAGATTCGTATCTGAATTTCAGCAGGTACTAATAGCACAATTGCATCAAAGCTCAAGACCAAAGGTCAGAGGACAGTGTTTTGCAAAATGACAAAGAAAAGGAGCAAGATACAATCTCAGAACCAATGCAGGGGACACTAGGATAGGAGAAAATGGAAATCACACTACTGAAACCTCTGAATTAATAATATCTGAAGTAGGGCCGGGCGTGGTGGCTCACGCTTATAATCCCAGCACTCGGGAGGCTGAGGCAGGAGGATCGGTGTGAGTTTGAGACCAGTCTGAGCTACAAAAGTGAGCTCAAGGCCAGCCTGAACTACATAGCGAGACCCTGTCTCAAGAAAGACAAAAAAAAAAAAAAAAAA
>PVJA010055543.1:0-11149 GCA_004027025.1 Myocastor coypus | reverse complement strand
TTTATTCTGGGTGGGCTGGCAGCCTGAGAACACATTTTGCTCCTTCTCTTTGTCATTTTGTATGGCACTGCCTGCAGAACTTTGGTGTAGAGCTTTGGTAGACTTCTTACCTTAGTACCAGACCTGTATCTACCAAGTTCAAACTCGTCCAGGTGGGTGTGGCTTGGGTCTGGCTGCTGAGCTCCATTTGTTCCTGCTGCAGCACTTGGAGGCGCACCTGCTGTGCTGTTCTGGCAAGATGTTCTGCTCCTGGATCAGCTGCATGGGTCTTGACTCTAGTCTCTCTGTAGGGAGTTCTGTGGCAGTTTTCCACACCGGGCCTGTCTGATGGATGAAATTGCAGTCACACGCCGGGCCTGGTTGCTGGGTCTAATGAGTTTCTGGTGGGCCCAGGGTGGTCTACCTCCCATGCTGGGCCTGGTTGGTAGGTTGAATTAGTTGGATTATTTATAATATTGTTTATTTTGAGTCAGGGCCTTGCTATGTTACCCAGGATAGGCTAACTTGAGCTTCTCTTGACTCAGCTTCATAAATGGCTGGAATTATAGGCAGGTATCATATACCCAGCTTATTTATTTATTTATTTATATTTTAGGGAAGGGTCTACAGGGTGTTCAGAGTCTCACTACTAGATTAGACTCCTAGTGATCCACCTGTTTATAGTCTCCCAAGAGTTGGGATTACAGGCATGCACCACCATGCCCAGTCTCAGTTGTTATCTCAGCCTGCCCCGGGGGGTGGGGTGGGGCTGGCACAACAGGCCAGGGGTTGAAACCCTAGCCCCTGTACCTGCTTGCAGGTGCTTTCATCTGCTGAGCTACTTGGCTGGCCCAGTTTAGTTATTTTTAAAACCTGATAATCATTAGATAAAATGAAATTACTCCTTTCATGCTTGTGTCCCTTAAAGATACAGCCCCCAAGGCTGGCCACCTGGCTCAGCAAATGAAAGTGCCTCCAAGCAGGGGCAAGGGCCGGGGTTTCATCCCCAGGCCTGCTGGGCCCGGGGCGCACTGAGATGGCAACTGAGACTGGGCTGCAGTCCCAGCGCTTGGGAGGCTGTAAGCAATCCCATCTAATAGTGTGGTCCTGATCACCCTGTAGACTCTTCCTAAAGACACAACCCCTAATGAGGCCCAGCCGAAAGGGCATTTAGGAAACCTGTCTGGGCTGGAAATATATATATAGCTCAGTGGTAAAGCACTTGCCTACTCTGGGTTCAATCCCTGGCACTGAGACAAACAAAGAAGCTTCTGTCTTCCTTTAGATTTAAAAACTGAGGGGTCGGGAAGATAGCTCCATGGCACAAGTGCCTGACTGGCAAGTGCAATGTCATGAGTTTGAACTCCGGTCGTGTAAAAAAAAAAAAAAAAAAAAAATCTCTCTTTTGGCTGGGCGTGGTGGCGCACGCCTGTAATCCCAGCTCTTGGGAGGCTGAGGTGGGAGGATTGGTGAGAGTTCGAGACCAGCCTGGGCTACAAAAGTGAGCTCAAGGCCAGCCTGAACTGTACAGTGAGACCCTGTCTCAAAAAGAGAAAAATAAAAAAAAATAAAAAAAATAAAAACAGCTGCAGCCGGAAGTGGTGGCACATACCTGTAATTCCAGCATCTGGAGGCTGAGGCAGAAGGATCATTGTGAATTTGAGACCAGCCTGGGCTACAAAGTGAGCTCAAAGACAGCCTGAACTGCCTGCCTAGTGAGACCCTTTCTCACAAAGACACACACACACACACACACACACACACACACACACAAGGGTTGATTATGCATATGCAGAAGAGTTACAAAAAAGCTGTTCCCCTGACCCCTTTACTTAGCCTAAAAAGTCTTTCAGCAAATGCTTCCCCATTTCCTTACACTCAGCCACTGCTTATACATGTGCAGAATGGAAAGGGCGAGGAAAACCCACAGGGCTTCTATTCACTCACTGTGTGAAGGCTGGTCTGTCGTTCTAGTGTAGAGTGTAAGAGAGTTGGGGCTAACTCAAGGTAGCATAGCCTGAAGTAAGTCCCCTCCATTTTGAAGCTGTCCCTGGATTTAATGTATTTTAAAAAATAAGCCTACGGGGCTGGGGAAATAGCTCCGTGGCATAAGTGCCTGCCTGGCAAGTGCAAGGTCATGAGTTCAAGCCCTGGTCCTCCAAATAAAAAAAAAGCCTACGGCTTGTACTTTTTTATGATTTCAGTATTTTTAGATATGCAATAGTGACTTCATCTCGCCCTCATGTTACTAAGCAACATATTCAGTTGCTAGGAGACAGACTAGCCAGGTGGAGGGTACTTCAGATTCCTGTTATCACCTTTCATCTTTCATATTACAAGACGGTACCCTAGAGAGTGTTCCAGCTTTAGAGAAAAGAGGGAAAAAATTAACAGCACATAAAAATGACAGAAAGAGACAAGGTCTGGAGGATGAGGGGGTAGCACAGGAAAATGGCAAGGTAGTTGGAAGAGCCTGTGAGCTTTGGCAAAGAGAGGCCATTATGCAATTTCCTTCAGCGAGTCATGGAAAACCTTTAATGGCCAATGCTGAGTTTATTCTACCTTTAGAAAACAAAAAACAGCTGGGAATGGTGGCACACACCTGTAATCCCAGCACTTGGGAGGCTGAGGCAGGAGGATCAGTGCGAGTTCAAGACCAGCCTCAGCTACAAAAGTGAGCTCAAGGCCAGCCTGAACTGCATAGCGAGACCCTGCCTCAAAAAGACAAAAAAAAAAAGAAAAAAAAAAAGACCAGCCTGGGCTACAAAAGTGAGCTCAAGGCCAGCCTGAACTGTAGAGCGAGACCCTCCTCAAAAACAAACAAATAATCAGACAACGACAACAACAAAAAGAAACCACCAACAGATTATCACCCATTACTGAAAATTCCTGTCAGTTTTACACTATTTCCTTCCATCTCTCCCTAGAATAGTAAAAAGTGTCAATATGGAAAATAAGGTTAGAATATAGGCATTCTCATGTGAATTTAGAAGAAAAATGTTGCACAAGTGCCTTCCTGGCAAGTGCAAGGTTGTAAGTTTGAACCCTAGTCCTGAAAAAAAAAAAAAACAACCCACACACACACACACACACACACATTTCTGGGAGCCTGGCAGGATGGCTCAGTGGTCTAAAGCGCCTGCTTAGGAAAGCTTAGGCAGCTGCAGGAACTGTGGTTTGATCCCCAGCACCACATGCTGAGCCAGCTCTGCCCTCAGGGTGGGCTGAGCTGGCCATAAAAATAAATAAATATACAAACAAACAAAAGTTTTGAAACAGAGCCGGGTGTGGTGGCTCACGCCTGTAGTCTCAGCACCTGGGAGGCTGAGGCAGGATTGATGTGAATTCTAGACCAGCCTGGGCTACAAAAGTGAGCTCAAGGCCAGCCTGAACTGCATAGCGAGACCCTGTCTCAGAAAAGACAAAAAAAAAAAAAAAAAATCCGAAACAAGAAAAAAAAGAAAAAAGAAATATACATTTCTGTATAAACCTCTAAAACTCTCATGTAAGCTGGGCATGGTGGCACACGCCTGTAATCCCAGCACTCGGGAAGCTGAGGCAGGAGGATTGGTGCGAGTTTGAGACCAGCCTGGGCTACAAAAGTGAGCTCAAGGCCAACCTCAACTGCATGGCGAGACCCTGTCTCAAAAAGACAAAAAAAACAAAAAACAAAAAACAAAAAACAAAAAACAAAAAAAAACTCTCATGTAAAAGGAAGAAGCTGTTGTGCTCTACCTGGAAGGTTATGCTGTACCTGAAATAAGAAACCAGACTCTCGCTTCCTCGTGTGCATGAAAGGCTGGGTCTTTGTGTCTCTGTCACTGTGGTATTTATGGTTGCTAACAACCTGGAATTTCACTAGTGATTGTTGCTACGTCCTGATCCTCTCTTTCTGCCTGAAATCTTAGTCAGTGCCAGAGTTATCATAGATAAAAATTGCTGCAAAAAAATCCAGTGCCCATTATCCCTGTGGTTTTACAACAAAAAGTCTATTTGTTTGTTTGTTTGTTTTTTCGGCAGGACTGGGGTTCAAAGTCATAACCTTGCGCTGGCCAGACAGGCACTTGTTCCACGGAGCTATCTCCCCAGCCCCAAAAAGTCTGTTTTGTGTTCTGTGAAAATTGGTATGAAAGGGAGACTTCAGTCCAAGAGCTCACCTGCAGCCTCCTCTTCATGCGTTGCAGCTCTCTCGACGCAGAGCACAGGATCTTGAAGCACAGTTTCTTTTTATTTATTTATTTATTTATTTTTTTCTTGTTTCAGAACCTTTATTTGTTTTTTCTTTCTTTTTTTTTTTTTTTTTGGGACCAGGGTTCGAACTCACGACCTTGCACTTGCCCAGCAGGCACTTGTGCCTCGGAGCTATCTCCCCAGCTCCTGAACCTTTATTTGTTTATTCACTCATTTTTATGGCCGGCTCAGCCCGCCCCAATGGCAGGGCTGGCGCAGCATGTGGTGCCGGGGATCAAACCGCAGTCCCTGAAGCCGCCCAAGCTTTCCCAAGCAGGCGCTTTAGACCACCGAGCCATCCCGCCGGGCCCCTTGAAGCACAGTTTCATTAGAATAAGATTTATATTCTGCTGTCACCAGCTTTAAATACATAATAAAAAGGGGCCTGAGGCAAGCTTAGGCAACTACAAGGACTGCGGTTCAATCCCTGGCACCACATGCTGTGCCAGCCCCACCCAAGGGCAGGCTGAGCCAGCCACAGTATAAAAAAAAAAGTAATATATATTATACATATAATAAAGAATCTAGATGGGGAACACAGACAGGAAAGATTTAAGAGTCATATGACTTCCAGGGCTCAGTGGGGATGATCCCCTGAACTGACAATCTTAGACCCCCCCTCAGTGCTCATAGTGGCCATAGTACCCCAGCCAAGTGGTCCCAACTACAACCCCAATACTGCGAGGCTGAAGCAAGAGGATCAAAAGTTCAAGACCAGTCTAGGCAGGTTTTAGGTTTTAGGAAGACTCTGAAAACATTAAAAAGAAAAGAGAAATGTGCAGGAGATGTAGTCTAGGGTGAGGTGCTTGGCTCAATTGCCAGCACTGGTGCTAGTGGCGGGGAAAGTAGATATCATTTCTGAATGCAGCTTCAGAAGATTCTGATGAAAGGTCTATGTCAGCCTAATTCCTGGAAGCCATTATCATCTTTCAAAATTAGATAACAAATCAATGCAACGCACTACTCTGAGACATCCTGAGTGAACTCAAATGGTATACGGTGTTTCCTGCATATCTCCTACACAGGGGTAGATGGTTACAGCTCTAAACTTGGAAACAACTGCAAATGTAGGCTGATTTTTGTTTGGGCTTTTTGTATTTTAGGATAGGTCTACAGGTCTCACTATGAGGATCGGACTCATAGTGACCGTCTGTTTTCAGCCTCCCAAGCGCTAGGATTACAGTTGCACGCCCCCTTGTCAGTCTCAGTCACCATCTCAGTGCACCCCAGTGGTGGGGCTGGCTGGGGCTCGAACCCCAGCCATGGAGCTCTGCCTAAGCAGAGGCTGATATTTAGCAAAGGTTAATGTTGAGCTGACATAATCTACCTAGATCAACCACCTAGACTCCAAAACAGATTCAGATTATTGTGAATACTGTGAGTTCCTAGTAAAGGCTAAGTACTTTATGTCTATTCATTTAGTCCTTAGACTAATCCTAGGCAGCTGGGTGTATAGCTTAGTGGTAGAACACTTCCTTGGCATGTTATAAGAAGGGAGCTGACCTTTCTATGAGGACCTCACCAGGATGGTCTCCAGAACCCAGCAGTTTCGTGTCTCTAGATTTCCCCACATTTAGGTCATTTAATCAGTAACAACAGCTCAGGGGTCTTTAGAGGGATTGTTCCTCCTGGTCTCTAATCTCAGTCCAGTCGGCCTAAAAGTTCTTCATATCAAAGACTTGAATGATTGAATATTTCTTTTAAAGAATGTAAGTCAAGACCATGCTCATGCTGGGCATGGTGGCGCATGCCTGTAATCCCAGCACTTGGGAGGCTGAGGCAGGAGGATTGGTGTGAGTTTGAGACCAGCCTGGGCTACAAAAGTGAGCTCAAGGCCAGTCTGAACTGCATAGCAAGACCCTGTCTCAAAAAAAGAAAAAAAAAAGTTAATACTGCTGATTAGCATATGTAGCAAAGCTATTAAGAAAAACAAGAGTGAGACCCTGCATAAAAAAAAAAAGAAAAGAAAAAACAAGAGTGATGGGTGTGTTCGTCTGTGGGGGAGCCTGGGAATGCCATGGCGGGCACTACAGAAATATTGTTAGCTTGGGATGTTCTGGGTCTTGCATTGGTAGCAGGTTCATGTATACTGGCCTATAACTAAGGCTTAACAGTTTTATGTTACTTTTATTTGTATGTGCATATGTTGTACTGGAGATTGAACCACCCAGAGCCATTGTATTGAGCTATATCCCCAGCTTCTCTCTTTTTAAAAAATTATTTTGAAACAGTCTTGCTGAGTCCCCCAGGCTGGGCTTGCCCTCGTGATCGTCCTGCTCTTCCTCCCAGCGCAGGATCCCAGTAGTGCTCTACCATGGCCAGCTTACATTCTTATGTTTATATTCTGTTCATACATTTTCAATTTAAACAGCTTATCCATAATCCCAGCATTTGGGAGGCTGGGGCAGGAGGATCAGTGTGAGTTCGAGACCAGCCTGAGCTACAAAAGTGAGCTCAAGGCCAGCCTGAACTACATAGCAGGACCCTGTCTCAAAAAGACCAAACAGCCAGGCGTGGTGGCGCACGCCTGTAATCCCAGCACTTGGGAGGCTGAGGCAGGAGGATTGGTGTGAGTTTGAGACCAGCCTGGGCTACAAAAGTGAGCTCAAGGCCAGCCTCAACTGCATAGCGAGACCCTGTCTCAAAAAAAAAAAAGACCAAACAAACAAATAAATAAATAATAAAAATAAATAAATAAAAAGCTTGTCCAAATTGTGGGAAGGCACGTAAAGCTTACTTGAAGAATCTAGTATTGTGCAAACAAGGGCAAACATGGACAAATGTAGGCCAACCTACGAGACTGTACCTGACCAAGGGTGCAACAGAGGGGAGACAGAAAGAGACAGATTTAGGTTCAAATGGGGCTTCCCTGCAACAAAGAGTCCCAAGCGACTGGCACGCCTTGGCTCTGTGCACTCAGACCCAGGGGCATGAACAGTCAGCCCACAGCAAGGCTCGTCTGTCTCGCCCCATGCACAGTACGCCGTGACTATACCCCGGCAGCACGTCAGCTCACTTGTGCTTGCAGAAGAGGCCAGTGAGGCCTTAATCTTCCCATCTGCTCTCCTACAGACAAACCCAGGAGTGTCCTTTTGTAGGGACCAAAGTAAAAGCAGGAGACTTTCTTGGGAACACTCCCTTCTGGGCAGTACAATGGGAGAGGGGAAAAGCCCTATTTAACTTTCAGTGCCTTAAGAAACATGCTGCTCATATAAACTCAGTGATGAATCAGCTGGAATGACTCAGTTATGCAGCTGTGAGGATGGATTCAGCACATTTCTTTAATTCCAACACTGACGGCTGTCGAAAACAATGTGCTTGACCTCATTCTGCAGCTTGCTGGCAAGTGGATTAATGTTTACCTCAGAACGGTAACACGAGGCCTAATGTGTCAGGGCAGGTTCTTGATGAGCTGTTGAAGAAATCCAACCTATTTGAGCCACAACTGAGCTTCACTATTTTCTTGTTTCACTAAACAGGAACTCTATTTTTCTTCTTTTATTCCCAGCCTGGTGCCTGGCACTGTTCCAGAGACTGGCAGTCTGGCGCACTGACCTTTGGGGAGTAGTTTGCAGAGTTCCTGAGGCTACAGCCAGGAAGCTTCCTGCCCATGCCCTTGTGTAGCCCTGCCAAGAGGGCTATGCCTTCCCTGATGCTCTTCCTTCCTTAACCTACGCTCTCCACTCGGTGGAGGATTAGTTAGGGCTGGGTGGCTTTTAGGGCGTAATTGACATAAAGTTGGGAAGCAGTCTGGCCTCAGAAGCCAGCCAAATCACACATCTGAATGTTTGGAGTAGTGAGCCCCAAAATGCACCTGTGCTTAAGGGACACTTAAGAGCTATTTTCCTAAAGTAGCTGGGTCTCCTTTCGAACCTAGGGTAAAGGACATGGGTGAAACTCTTCTCAGAAAGCAGCTGGGACTGCAGAGATTTCTTTATAACTTACTGGAAGCACAGAGAAGCTTTCATTGTTGATAGCTAGGCTGGAAGGACGCCAGGAGACTCGTCCCAGAGGAGCTGCCAGCGCTGGCCCAGAGAGAGCGCTGCCCTGGCACTTCTGCTGACTGCTTGCTCAGAAGTCATATCTAAGGATCACGCTGAAAGATCCAGCAGGATTTAGAACGATCGTGGAGACTTTGGAGCACTCTTAATTCTAAGGAACTATTTAGAGGAAAACGGAGAGGCAGTATATTCATAAGCTTTACTTGGGCATGAAAACTGCCTGGAGACAGCTTAACACTGCCACGAAGCCTGTCAGCATCACCACTTTCCTGTGAAACTACAAATTTAAAGTCAGGCTTTCAGCAAATGCCTCACAGACCCCTCCAGAGGAAGGAATGTAAGTGTGTCATTGGAAGCCATAGATTTAGGCTTGGGAGTATTTTTCACATTCGGCACTGAAAGCAGGAGACAGAAAGGGTCCAAGCACGCACTCTGGGAGGCAGAGAAGGAAGGATGGGAGCTGAGTCTAAACCCAGAATAACGCACGAAGCTTGCTAGTCAGCAGAATTCCACAATATCAGTGTTGGAAAGTTTTAGAGATATTTTCCTGTCCCTTCTTTATCATTTTACTGATAAGGAAATGTAGGCTAGAAAAGCAGAATGACTTGTCCAAAGAGTGAGGGCCTGGTAGTAGCAGAACCAAACTCAGTTTTCTTTTTTGAGGCAGGGTCTTGCTGTTAGTGCAGGCTGGCCTTGAACTTGCTTAAGTAGCCCACGTTGGCTTTAAACTTACAGTGATCCTCCTACCTGAGTCTCCTGAGCCCTGGGATTACAGGTGTGCACTATCACCTGTAAAGCAGACGTTGTCATGGTTCAGTATAGCTACCTTCTAGTTTCCGTGTTTTGCATCTTCACATCCTAAAACACTCAGTCAATTCCCTTTTTGAATCTTATTGGCTAATCTTACATTTGGAAAATATGATATTTAAATGTAACAGAAGATGAACAAATTCCATAGAATTTCCTTCAAAACAATTCACTTTCCATAATCATTTATGACAATACGAATCTTATACATGTCCCCTGGCCATCTACAGAGTATTACCTGCTGCAGTCTCGCACTCCTGACCCACAATAACAATCTTTCTCCTGCACAATAGCCTGAATCCCAGAGATTTTATCAGAATGCAATTCCCAAGCCACATAGGACTTAATACTTCAGTCCTTCGACTAGGTACTGTGGTACATGCCCATAATCTGGTCCTGAGAGAGTAAGGCAGGAAGATTGCAAGTTTAAGTTGCATCAGGGCAATTTAGTGAGAACCCGATTTCAAGATAAAAAACAAAATAAAGAATTTTTTTTTTCTTGTTTCATAACCTTTATTTTTTTATTTTTATTTTTTTTTAATTTTTAATTTTATTTATTTTTTTCTTGTTTCAGAACCTTTGTTTATTCACTCATTTTTATGGCCGGCTCAGCCCCACCCAGGGCAGGGCTGGCGCAGCATGTGGTGCCGGGGATTGAACCTCGGTCCCTGAAGCCACCCATGCTTTCCCAAGCAGGTGCTTTAGACCACTGAGCCATCCCGTCGGGCCCACCTTTATTTGTTTATTCACTCATTTTTATGGCTGGCTCAGCCTGCCCTGAGGGCAGGGCTGGCACAGCATATGGTGCTGGGGATCGAACCACGGTCCCTGAAGCCGCCCAAGCTTTCCCAAGCAGGGGCTTTAGACCACTGACCCATCCCGCCGGGCCCCTAAAAAACAAAATAAAATAAAATAAAAGCCTAGTGTGGTAGTGCACCCAGCACTTGAGAGGCTGAAGCAAGGGGAATGCCATGAGTTTGGAGGCCCTATCTAAAAAAAAAAAAAAAGAAAAGAAAAGAAAAAGAAAGAAATTGAAAAGGCTGGAGGCATAACTCAGTGAGAGAGCCCTAGGTTCAATCCCCAATTCGACCAAAGAAACAGAACTTCAGGTACTCAAAGTAAGATGGGGCTGGGAGTGTGGGTGAGTGGCAGGCAGCGTGCCTGCCGGCAAATGTGAGGCCTAGGGTTAGGGCCCTCCAGTGGGGGCAGGTTGGGTCCTGGCTGATGCTATTTAGAGTAATGGGGGAGAGGCCTGCTTACATGGTAATTGGTACAATATAAAATGTAATCATAGTTCCAGAACTCAGCCTAGGGTCTTTAATTACCTTTGTACCTTTGTTATTATCTTGTGTTCTACTAGACACACTGTCGCCTCAGCTGCCAGAATGCTGGTGCAACATCTGTGTTGGTGGTATAGTGGTGAGTGGAGTGCAGTAATTTGGATTTGCTTCTTTGGGGGACTGTACCAGTGGGAACATTTTCATGTGAATTCTTAGCAGACTGCCAGCACATGACGTCTGTGTTGTATCTGCTGCTTACTCCTGGCTTCTTTAGGAAGAGAAAGATAGAACCCTTTCAGTTCCTCAAGCGCACTGCAGGACCCAAGAACATTGGGACAGTGTTTAGATGCTTGTTAAAATTGGGGCAGTAGAAATGTACTGGTAAACATTTAAAAATAATCATTATCAGCCGGGCGTGGTGGCTCACGCCTGTAATCCCAGCACTTGGGAGGCTGAGGCAGGAGGATTGGTGCGAGTTCAAGACCAGCCTGGGCTACAAAAGTGAGCGCAGGACCAGCCTCAACTGCATAGCGAGACCCTGTCTCAAAAAGACAAAAAAAAAAAAAAAAAAAAAAAATCATTATCCATAAAGTATGCCCTTTTTGCCTCAACCCAAAAGTTCCTGATTAGATGTCTACCAGAATTTTCCGTGTAACCTAGTGAGTCAGCAAAGCTAAACGTAGGCCTCAGCTCAGGGGACACGTGCTGCGGGGACAGCCGTGACAGCGCACGTGCCTGCAGTGGGAGCTGCTTCTGTGAAGTAGGCGCTTTTTATTTTTTATTTATTTATTTGTCTTTTTTGAGACAGGGTCTCGCTATGCAGTTGAGGCTGGCCTTGAGCTCACTTTTGTA
>PVJA010055542.1:0-11143 GCA_004027025.1 Myocastor coypus | reverse complement strand
GAGCCTACCAGGACTACTCAATCCCAAAGCTCCACCTCCACCTACAGACCACATCCGCCAGGATTCACAAAAGCTAGCAGCCAGAGCCCCAACACAAGAGTCAGGAACCTCTGTAGAAGAACCACCTTGGAGTCTCCAGACCAAACGCCCATAGATACAGCATAACACCACCAAAGTGCAGAGGTCGCTTCCATACAAAATGATAACAACAAGGAGTAGGAGGCAATATCAGGACCCGTGCCCACCCAAACTTTTTTTTTATCTTTTTGAGGCAGGGTCTCGAGATGATGTTCAGGCTGGCCTTGAGCTCACTTTTGTATTCCAGGCCGGTCTCGAACTCGCACCAATCCTCCTGCCTCAGCCTCCCAAGTGCAGGGATTACAGGCGTGCGCCACCATGCCCGGCTCGTTTAAGGAAGTTTTTATCACTTACATGTTTTATTATTTTTCTATTCTTTAATAAATAAAGTTAAAAAACCTTGTGGCTTCAAATCACAACTTTCAGTACCTTTGAGTATAAACTTATTTGGAGAAAGAATTTTTGAAGGTACAATGAAAGATTGTGGGGGTGGGATAAAGTTTTTTTCATTTTTGGTTTTTGAGAAAAGGTCTGGCTATCTCACTATGTATCTCAGGCTGGCCTTGAACTTGTAGATATTCTCCTGTGTCATCCTGAGATCGGTATTATTATGGTTTGTGTCTAGTTGTCCCAAAGCCTCATGCAGTCATGGGGTGGAGACTTCTAGAATTTCAGACTGACTCATGGTCCACTGAGATTATGTATTTTAGTACTGATAGGAGTACGGGTCTGAGTACTGTTGGAATTATGGGTGTAGCGTAAGGCAGAATAGCCTGAGGCATAGAGTCTGAATGTAACATAAGAGAGACAGACTCTCTCTATTGCCTCTGTTGCAATTGTTGCACTGCCATGAACTGCTACTCTCTGCCATGTGCCAGCTTGCCTTGAGTCTGGCCAAGAGTAGACTGAAACCTTCAGTAGCTGTCAGCTAAACAATCATTCCCTTCTTTCATTTTGGGTGTCAGGTATTTTACCCAGCAACGAGAGAAGACTAACTGAGACAAGTATGTATTAAGGGCCCTATATCCGATGATAAAAAAACAGAGAAACCACAGAAGAAAATACACAAGAGAAGCCATTTAATGATAAAGGTAAATATTAGAATTATGCTGCCATAGTTGAGAGTGTAAGTCAACATACCAAAAATTGGAGAAAAAGGAGGGCTATGAGGATAGCCTTCATTTTGGCTCTAGCCCTTCAAGATCAGGGAGGACTCAGGACATAAGAGAACCTGTGCTGTAACGTACTATAACTCAGTGGTTTCCCAAATTTTCTGGTCAAGGAGATTATGGGACCACAGAGGAAAGGGATAAATGAAGTATAGTGTGCCTAGGGAGAGTCACCTGGGGAGAAAACATTCTCTCAGCCTTTCACAAAGGGCAAACTGGTCAAGGAATGGTCGTGACCTGTCCTGATGTCTGACACTGACAACAGTTCTGCAAAGCAGTGTATAATATTCCAAAGTTAATCCTGAGCAGATTTGACCTTGGAAAACACAAATGATGAAAGTTTTGTTGGACAGGTCTTGTTCTAACTTTCCCTTGATCACCCAGCAGAAAAGCTTAATTACAAGGCATAAAATTCAGAGCTAGATTAGTATGGTGAGCTGTAAGAGGCTTAAATGAACAGCCTTGAACATTTCCAGCTTTACTGGTGACCCACTGAAATTATGAAACTTTGAACTATGTATATAACTACTTCCTCCTAGTTCAAAGAGAAGAAAAATATTTTTCTTCTTTTTTCTGAACTAATATCAATTAGAAAACTTATCACATGTATAACCCTGTGGTCTGTACAACTTTTATGAGGACAACAATATGCAGTGTGTCAATTATTGCGTGTGCTACTAACATGTTTTGAAACTCTAATATTGTTAACTGCTATTAAAAGTAATAAAAAATTAAAAAATAAATTTAAAAGATGCAGTTTGTTAAAAATAGTCTTTCATAGTTTTGTTACCTATTGCCTTAGAGATGATTTGTTTTCCAGATAAATGTATGACTACACAAGCTCAAAAAAATACAGAAATGAAATATCAGCACCATCAGAAGCTGAAAGGTATAAACACCATGGAGTACCACTCTGCCATAAAGAAGGATAAACTTGAGTCATGTGTAGGGAAATGGATGCATCTCAAGACCATAAGTTAAAGTGAACTAAATCAGACACAGTAGCTTAAATATAGCAAGGTTTCTCTTTTACGAGAAGCCCAAAATATAAATGAAGAGCAAAATAAAAGCTCATAGCAATGGTGAAAGAGAATGCGGGAAAGAGATCTAAAGGTGCAGGAATAAGGAAAGGATGAGAAGAGAAGGGGATTAGAAAAATAAATATGTACTATGTACATGAACCACCTTTCCACAAGGAAGGTGCAAATTATATACTATAAGCATGTATGTACATGTATGTATATATATATATATATATATATGCATAAATACATAGATTTTCTGATTTTCTATTTTTTTAAATCGATGCAACAAGTTCTATATATTAGAGTACCATAAAAACGAAGCTGAAACAGACAAGGAAAGTATCTCTCTTAGAAATTTAGAAGGCAGTATGTTTTTGCCAACAGCTTGAATTGGGACCTTTGACCACTAGAATTGTGACAGATGACTATAGTCTTAAGGTGCTACATTACAGAAGCCATTGGAAAGTACTATTGTCATCTGTATAAAGTTCTGGAGGTCATAAATAGTAATGTGCCAAAGTGTGCTTCTCAGAAAATATTTGAAAATCACTGTGTTCCACTTGTACCTACAAAACATTATTTGGCTCACTTGCAGGCAAGCAGGAAAGACATCCAATCAAATGTCATGGGTCACCACATGGAAAACAGGAGCTGTGTTCCCAGCAAAGTCTGGTGGTTCATCTGCCTGCTCTTCTGCATTAAGACAAGCCTACTCTGGTGATGTGCAAATTAGCACAGAGAGGTGATGTCAAGATCATCCTGGAACCTTTCCAGAGCTCGAATACCCATTATTCCCTTTGACAATTTCACTGCTTATGTATTCTTACTGAGGTTTACTTAATATTCCAACTGAAGTTTCATTGCCTTGGCTATGCATAAAAGCCATGTCTTAACGAATACATAAGTATTCTTCAAATTGGACCTTACATACTAGATTGGAAAACTGCAACATCAGAGTGCACAATCTGATGCAGAAAAGTCCAAGTTTGCATTATTTTAAGAGACAAGACATTGTACTACTGCAGTCAGAACTATTTTTTTAGACGAATTCCATCTTCCTTACTGTCTCTGAGCTGACAAAATAAGGGCAATCTTAAGGGACTTCCATGATTCTGACCAAAGCCTTAAAGCTCCATCTGGGTCTGCTGTGTTCAAAATATTCACTGGTTTCTCCTTTTCATAATTTGAGATTTTAGCAGAAAAGCCAAATGGCTGTCTTTGAATCTCTCCCAAATAATTAGAAAATAAATAAATGCAAGAATAAAATATCAGTGTAACTGCCATAAAAGTGCATAGCCTAAGTGCAATATAAGTCTTTTTTTTTTTTTTTTTTTTTTTTTGGTCTTTTTTGAGACAGGGTCTCACTGTGCAGTTCAGGCTGGCCTTGAGCTCACTTTTGTAGCCCTGGCTGGTCTTGAACTCGCACCAATTCTCCTGCCTCAGCCTCCCGAGTGCTGGGATTACAGGCGTGCGCCACCACGCCCAGCATAAGTCTTTAGCTGTACTCTTTTCTTCAAATAATATTTAAAGATGTAGTCACCTTCTCTATGGAGGAACATGTAGTATTGGCTAAATATTTGGCAATTGACATGTTTTCAAATAATAAAAATGTCAGTAATTAATCAGAGCATGAGATTTTTAGTAATTTATTAGATTTGTGAGAGGGTAAAAAGGAATTTTCAATGAATCAATTGGCCTGCATGACTATGCTCAACATCTCAGAATACAGGTGGCCAATGATGACTTAGATTTCCTCAGAATTGGTACTTGGCTAGAAGGGAGATGAAACAGAAAACTTTCCCCTTCCTTTTCTTATACATGTTTAGCTTTGATAAAGAAAATTAACTTGAAAACACCAAGCTTGCCAATATACATACATGGATAGTTGCCCTCCAAAAAATCATCCCAACATATTCCACGGAGTTGGGTATTTTTCAGCTCAACTCATTGAGTGAGTCAATCATGTAAACTCTGACAGTTCCTATGGTTTGTTCTCATAGCCACTAGTACCCACCCAGTATTTGTACAGAACCATACGAATCCATTCACTAAGGTACACATGCCTAGCATCATTTCATTAGATGTGTATGTAAAAATCCAATTCTTTCAAGATCAAAAGTTAGTGGTACAGTATATTCTTGAACTGCAATTCTTGCAGCATTGAATCTGAGGTCAGGTAAGACAATAAAAAGTAAAGCAAAAGAAAATATTGAACAATCAAAATACAGTGTTAAATTATATAAAAGTAGCATTATGTCTACAGCTAAATCACAGAACCAGCAGGGTAGTCAAGCCTGAAGAACATATGCAAGTAAGTCCCTGTCCTCGCCCTAAATATCTAATTTGATCATCACCTAATGAAACAGATATTTCACTGTTATAACTGAGGTACTAGGGTCTCTAGCTTGCCTCTAATACAGGAGCTGTAGCTGACTATATATATAAGATAAGACAGAGAGGAAAACCATGCTCTCCCCTGACTTTGTTCCTTTTCACAGAGTGGCACCACTTTGCTGAGAACATAGCAACGGCTCTTTGAAGACAAACAAAATGGCAGAAAGATGGGAACAGGTGAGACCTACAAGACTTATTTCCATACAGATTAACCTGGAAGCAGTAGTTCCATTCTGAGCGCATTTATACAGAAAACACTAATCTTGCCTGTTGGATCCACCAGCCCTTACACATACAATATGCAAATATTCATAAAGAAAACCAAGTGGGGAATATGCCCTGGGTTGTCATGAGTTCATGTCATTTATTTCTATTTTTATACCTTTTTTAATTTAGTAAATCGAAGGTCAAAATCCAACTCTGGACTATTAATAGATCTACCAGCAGTCACATTTACAGCACCAGGGAAACAGACATCACATTCTTTCCATCAAGCATTGATGATAGCTTCCAGCGTTCTGTATCCTTGTTTAAAAAAAAAAAAAATATATATATATATATATATATATATATATATATATATATATATATATATAAACAATGACTCCCTCATGGCAAGCTTTGCAGCATATTTTACAATATTGCTGCAGTTATAGAACTAATATGTATTTGGAAATCTAGCTTAAAAAATCATTAGCAATGACACATTCGCTGAGGCAAAAGTCAAACTCTACAGAGTGAGGGCTATTTTCTGAATATTTCCAATAGACCTTCCCCTACTGGTTCTTACAGATATGCAGCATGGACTTTTGGATGCCTTGCTCTGGAGCTTTATGAACTTCCATTACATTCTCTTTCTTTACAGCTCATATAATCTTTTGTTTTTTACTTTTAAATCATGGCAAACAAAGACCTCCCTTGGAGACTCGCAGTGACCTAAGCCATTCATTTAGACAGAGAGAGCTACTACTAATTGACCCTGGCTCTTGGGGTCTTCAAGACAAACTCACCACAGTTAAAATGTTGCTGTTGCATTGTGGTTTGCAATCTGTCAATGTGAACTAGCTGAGGATAGCTAAGATGAACACATCAATTTGTTTTATTTATTGTGGTAAAATACGCATAACATAAAATTGACCATTTTAATCATTTTCCTCATACATTTTAGAGGAACTAACTACATTCACATTGTTTAAGGCATTACTACTATTTCCAGAATTTTACTATCTCCCCACACTACAAGCTGTGTCCCCATTAAAATAATGCCTACTCACACATTCCCCTCCTAGTCCCTGGCAAGCACCATTTGATTTACTGTGTCCATGAATTTGACTATTCTAGGTTGTCACATATAAGCAGAACAACACAATACTTGACCTCCTATGCCCAGAGTGATTCACTTAGTATAATGCCTTCAAGACTCATTCATACTGCAGAGCATGTCAGAATCCCCTTCCTTTCCAAGCTTGAATAATAGCCCATTGTATGTAGACACTACATTATGATTTTCTATCCACCTGCTGGTGGCTGCTTAGGTTACTTCCAATGTCTGCTATTGTAAATCATGCTGTTATGAATATGCATGTACAATTACCTAAGCTGACTTCACTTCTTAGTTTTCACCTAGAAATGGAACTGTTAGATCAGATGGAAATTCTACTTTTCACTTTTTGAGGAGTTGCTACACCATTTTCCATAATGGTTGCATCATTTCATATTACCATACCAATATATAAGAGTTCTCATTTCTCCATGCCTTCATCAACACTTATTTCTTCTCTCCTCTCTCCTCTCTCCTCTCTTGTCTCTCCTCTCTTCTCTCTCTCTCCCATTTCTGTACCCCTACTCCTTCCCCTCCTTTTTCTCCCACTCCCATAGCACTGGGCATTGAAGCCAAGGCCTTCACCCTGAGCTTCATCCATGGTCCTTTTGGAAGTCTGAGACAGCACCTTGCCACATCACTAAGTTGCTAGGTTCTAACTTGTGATTGTTATTTGTCAGCCTCCCAGAGAACCGGGATTACAGGCATATGCTGACATGCCTGGCTACTGCTTTCTGTATTTATTTTGTACCAGGAATTAAATTCAGGACTTTATACTTACTGAGCAGGCATTTATGCCACAGAGTATAAGTTTCTTTCCACTTTTCTGATAACAGCCATGCTAATAGATACAAAGTAATAATTTATTGTTTCTGATATGTATTTTCTTAAAATATGTGATATTGACATCATTTCATCTTCCTATCAGTCACTTGCATATCTTCTTGAAGAAGTCTATTTATATACTTTGATCATCTTCTAATCAAGAGCTCCTTTTTTTCTGACTCACTTTTTATTTCTTGTTGTTGTGGTATAGTAATTTTATATATTTTGCTTATAAATCTCATCAGCTATATGATATACTGATATTTTCTCCCACTTTTAGGGTTGCTTTTTCATTATTTGTAGTATATTTGATGTGCGAAAGTTCTAAATTTTAAACGTCTCTGACTTACCTATTCTTTTCTTTTGCTACCTGCTAATCTGCTTTGTTGATTAAGAAACCTACATTATCTTTTCCCTTAAAGTTAAGAAATAACAAACAGTCATAAAAATAACAAGAGATACCACCTTGATTTGTATGGAAACTAAGAACGTGTTGCACTCTTATTGCATGCCAGAAGCCCCAGGTTCAATTACAAATCTCAATGTAGGAAACTTGTAAGGCACTAAATAGTTACTGGTTTATTTGAAAGGAAAAAAAAATTCATTGTCCCTTTCTCGGAGAAAAATTATTTTGCTACCCATATTACCAGGTGCCCAAATGGCATTTGTATTTGTAAATAAAAAAACACCAGCTGCACGCTGTAGGACTTGAGAATATTCTTTCTAGTCATCCTTCATCACACTACATTTTTATCTCTGTTCCTTTAGTGAGCTGGAAGGAAGCAATGATAGCTTATTCTGTCACTTCACATCAGTGAATATATTTTCTAGTTCTGGACTGAATTCTCTCATATCACTTAATATGATCTTTAGCAGAACAATTTATATTAGTGATTATACAGCTACTGCAGAAAAAAAATCACAGTGTACCCAATTTCAAAAGATCTAAACTGTCAAGGGAAGTGTCTTATTTGGGTTTAAAAAGTGAGGCAAGAGCTGGGTGTGGCGGTGCACACCTGTAATATGAGCACTTGGGAGGCTAATGCAGGAGGATGGGTGTGAGTTTGAGACCAGCCTGGGCTACAAAAGTGAGCTCAAGGCCAAACTAAACTGCATAGCAAGACACTGTCTCAAACACACACACACACACACACACACACACACACACACACACAAAAGTGAGGCAAGTTTTTCATTAAGTAACAAAAGAATAACATTGTAGTCTCAACCCAAAGCTCAAGATTAACTATACCATGTGCACTGCTATGAAATGTTTGGTCCAGAGCTGAATGAAATGGGAATACACCTGAAACCTTCTAAAGGACCTCGGCTTGGTTCAGGCTTTGTATAGCCAGTTCTTCCATGCTTGGGAAGACATGCAGCTTCCTGAGTCTGCTGTGTCCTACAGAGCAGGACACGGAGCTGCAAGGCAGTCCCTGCCTTTGAATGCTGAAGAGCAGCTCAGCATTCCTGTCCTCTATGAAATGCTGACAGGCAGGTATTGTATTTCTGCTATTCTTAATTTTTGTCCTCTACATGCAAATGAGTGATGTTTCTATGGAGGTTCCTTGCTTGAGAGCTTGTCAGAGAATGTGTCATGGGTGTAACAAATGTGGGTTAAAACACAATTCTATCCCAACAGAGAACACTCCTACTAGGCTGGTAAAAACTTAATATTGGCGATTCTTGGAAGTTTATTCATTAATTTTCAAATGAGCTTGAGTTAGAGGATTAGAAAAAAATGCAATGGTCAGTTATCAGTAAGAACAATGTGCCTTGGCTCTACCAATTTCTAGAAATATGACATTGGCAAGTTTTTTTTTTTGGTCTTTTTTAGACAGGGTCTCGCTATGCAGTTCAGGCTAGCCTTGAGCTCACTTTTGTAGGCCAGGCTGGTCTCGAACTCGCACTGATCCTCCTGCCTCAGCCTCCCGAGTGCTGGGATTACAGGCGTGAGCCACCACGCCCGGCGGCAAGTTCTTTAACCTCTCTGACATTGTTTTACTTTTTGTAAAAACAATGGATCTCTCTTTTTTTTTTTTGGACAAAAATAAATGGATGCAACAAGCCAAAAAAAAAACAAAAAAAAACAAAACAAAAACAAAAACAAAAACAAAAAAAAATGATACCAGTAGCACCTTTATCATAGGAGTGTCATAAACATTACAGGAAATCATGTTGAGATTTTTACATGGGGAAAAAGAGTACTCAGTGGATATTGCTCACTATCCTTATCAACTGAAACACAGTTCACAAATAATTGTAACATTCATTCCAAATAGTTATTAGTTTATTCAGTTTCCAAGTTCTCTCACAAAGTCAGCTAAGCAAATAAAATTACTTAAATAAAACGATACACATCCAAGTCCCAGTGTTACCCAGTTTTTCTGGAGCCTAAAGTTCATATAGTTTAAGGAAGACCAATTTGAAAGCAAGAGTACGTAATTATGAATACAGAATTAAAGTAAGTATAAGGTCTTATAAGGGGGAGTGAAAGTGAAAAGCTCTGAAATTTCAGGGCCATTAACTTGATGAGAAATTAGTCTCTGAACAAGTTAGGAGTGAGAAATCCATATATTTTGAGTCATACTTGATGAATCCAATGTGATTGATTTCTACTTTTCTGGGAAAAAAGTTTGGTAGATGGATAATAGGAGGCAAAATAGAGGTTCATGATTAGTTAAGACAGGGCAAGTTCATGCAGAGAGAGAGAGAAAAAATAGTGATAAACACAACCTCTATAAACAGCTACAGTAATTGTTCCCACAAGCTGGTCTATTCATTCAACCCAGCCAATGGCTAACACTTGAGCAGGGCATGCATCCTGCTGAGACACCTTTCTGCCTTGGCTTGTGGGCCTAGCTGAGCCTGAAATGTTCTCTTTGAGCCTGCACAGAAGGGAACATGGCCAGGACAAGTCTCCTTCTCTGGACCTGTACCTAACTAGCATGCCAATCACAGATCTTTGGCCTACATGGAGCATCATGTCCATGAACTGTGAGCCTTTATTCTCTTGCTATGGCCAGAATATGGTAGATTTTGAAAATCAGTATATACCTATCCATTCCAATTTCAATTATGAATGGAATAACAAGGAGGTCGATGGAAATACAAAAGAAACAAAATGGATATCTTGGGTTCACTAGCTGGGTTTATGCTGAAGTAGATAATAACAGTAAAAATGTAAAATAATACAAGTTTTCTACAAAAGCAACTATGAGACATGTACATGACAAAAGGAAGATTTATATGATCCTTCAGCATCCTAATTTGTATATGTATATATGAAAGCTTGCAGGTCATCAACATTGGCCATGCTCTTTGGGAAAGAATGTTTTTCTCCTACATTAATACTTTGCAATTTTATGTAAAGGGTTTCTTTTTGCAAATGCAACGAGAAGCCACAATAGGATGGCTGTGTACATTTCTCAGAAAGGCCAAACTAAAAAAAAAAAAAAAAAGACAGAGAGAGACACAATGACAGGTGTGGAGAAGAAATGAAAATGCAACTCGGATTCTCCAACACAGCTGGTAAGAGTATAAATGGTGCAGATGTTCAGAAGTACTGGAAGTCAGCATTAAAGCTGTGCATATAAAACATCTTTTGGTCCAACAATTACATACTTCCATATGTACCCAACATAAAGATGAAGATACTGACCAAATGTCATATAGCAGAATATTCATATTAGCACTATTTATGATTGTTCATATTTGGAAACAACTCAAATGCCCATCAACAATTCAATGGATCATTTAATTTGTAATTTATTCATTCAATGAAATTGTATAGCACTTTAAATGAGTGAACTATGACAATATCCCCCTATGTGAATGAAACTGTCAATTATTGAATGAAAGAAACTAGATACAAAACAATACATGCCCACTACTCCAGTAAAATAGAGTTGGGAAAGGCAACTGTAATCCATAGAGCTTAAAATTAGGATAGACATTATTATTCAGGGGAGTATTAGGGGTCTTGGCTAGGGTACTAATGACCTATCTATTGTTCAGGAATTTAAATGTAACACATGCATGCTTACTTTGCGAAAATATTTGATTTATCCACTTATAACCTGTGGATATTTTGGTGTTACACTTTAATTAAAGGTTTATTTTAATACTTTCTTCTAGACTTAAAATGATGAAGATTGCCACTGTGGTGGTCACTCAACTCAACTCAATGTACAAGACTATGAAACTCCCATGTCTGGCTACTGCTTATTCACAGACTACTGAAAAACACAGCCATAAAGAAACAAGTCAAAAGCCGGGCGTGGTGGCGCACGCCTGTAATCCCAGCACTCGGGAGGCTGAGGCAGGAGGAT
>PVJA010055541.1:0-11146 GCA_004027025.1 Myocastor coypus | reverse complement strand
AATAAAATAAAATGTGTAGCCCAGGCCAGTTTCAAAGTGAGGCCCCTGCTTCAGGCTCCTGAGTGCTGGGATAATAGGTCTGTGTCGCCCCACCTGGCTATATTTGTGTTCTGGAGAAATTTTGCATCTCCCATTCATGTGTCCCCGTATCAGGCTGCATGTACTTATAACTGCACCCACTTTTTATATGGATGCCCAAGCCCTGGCTAGCCCTGATCCCTATACTGTTTTTCTGTACATGCATACACCCTGATGATAAAGGTCAGGGTGTACATTGGGCACAGTAAGAGGTGAAGAGCAACAGCAGCTACCAACTAGGCTGCTATAAAGTGCACGTGAGCATGATCCCTCTCCACAGGTCCCTGGCACGGAAGCGTACATGGCTTCCCTTTGGCATATCACTATTGCCCACACCACTGTTGTTTTTTGTTGTCGTTTTGCTTTTTGGATTTTGCACAGGGCTTCCCTATGTACAGCGTGAATTCGTAGTGATCCTCCTGTCTTCTGCAGCGCTGGGATAACAGGCAGGCATCACCATGCCTGGACTCGATCACAGAACACCCCGGGCTAGGGCCAGCCCACATATGGTGCCAGGAAGCCAACCCTGGTCCCTGTGCATGCCTAAGCAGGCGCTTAGTGGGCTGAGCTATCTCCCCAGCCCCAGCACTATTCTTCTACTGCATTAGGAAATAAAACGAGGGTCACTTGAATACAGGCATAGAGACATTACAACGTGGATCTGGGTTCAGTGATGAAATGAGAACACAGCACACGCGGCTTAAGTACCTAGGACAAAAGGGCCCTGCCCAGGATGGTGGCGACAGGACAATGTGAGCTCCCATGATGCCACTTCAGTAGGAGCAGTGTGCACTTGTAAACTTGAGGTCTGGCGGTGTGGTGCTGCACAGCTGTAACCCTCAGCACTCTGGGAGGCTGAGACAGGAGAACCACAAGTCACAGCCCAGACTGGACAGTTTCGTGACATGTGCCAGAATCTCTAGGAGGGGCCTGGGCATTTCCAGGAACACAGTAAAGAAGGACAGAAAAAACGATAAAACGAAGCCCAAGGGGCTGGGGAGATAGCTCAGGGGCACAAGTGCCTGCCTGGCAAGTGCAAGGCCCTGAGTTTGATCCCCAGTTCCACAAAAACAAACAAACAAACAACAGCGACAAAAAAAAAAAAAAAAAAAAAAAAAAAAAAACACGAAGCCTGAGGCTACAGCTGTGGCACAGAGCGCTTGCCCAGTAAGTGGGAAGCCCTGGGTATGTCAGCCAGTGTGTAAGGCACAGGAAGTGCTGAAAGCAGAGCACAGAGCAAAAGCAGAGTTTCAAAGACAACAACTTTGGACTTTCTCCTTGAGGCAATGGAAAAGCATTTAAAGCACTGCACCTGGTTTACCTGTCCCAAACCTTCTTTTTTTGTTTGATGAGACAAGGTCTGGCTACATAGCCCAGGCTTTGAACTAGAGTCAATCCTCCTATCTCAGCTCCCCCCAAACTCAGGGACTATCGATGTGTACCCCCACACTCAGCCGTGCCTCACACCTTAAGTGCACATTGGTCTCCTGAAAAACCCTTGTTTACATTCCCATCTTCACCGTCCATCAGAAAACAAGTGGCTAAGCAGCCGGCGTGGCGGTGCTGGCTTGTTGTCTCAGCAACTGGCCAGCCTGAGCTGTGCAGCAAGACCTTGTCTCAAAAATACAGAGTCTGGGGAGAGAGCATAGCTGCCTAGGCACCTGCCTGCCAAGCACAAGGACCTGGGTTCCATTCCGGGTACCACATGCCACGCAGGCCTGTACCTAGCCAGTCACTGAAACCAGGTGCAGTAGGGCACTCCTGTGATGCTGGAGCTGGGGAGGCAGAGCCAGGAAGCTCACTGTGCATCTGTACTTCACAGGGGGACCCTGTACCAAATCAGTAATTTACTTTTTTTTTTTCTTGTTTCAGAACTTTTGCCTGTTTGTTTATTTATTTTTATAGCCGGCTCAGTCTGCCCTGAGGGGAGGGCGGGTGCAGCATGGTGGGGGGTGAACTACAGTCCCTGCAGCCACCTAAGCTTTCCTAAGCAGGCGCTTTAGACCACTGGGCCATCCTGCCGGGCCAAATCAATAATTTACTTTTTATTTATTTATTTTGTCTTTTTGAGACAGGGTCTCACCTGTGCAGTTGAGGCTGGCCTTGAGCTCACTTTTTGTAGCCCAGGCTGGTCTCGAACTCGCACCGATCCTCCTGCCTCAGCCTCCCGAGTGCTGGGATTACAGGCGTGAGCCACCACGCCCGGCTAATAATTTACTTTTTAAAAAGTAAAGAAAGCTTTCTCGCGGGAGGATCCGGCCGATGTAAAGGCCCGAGAGTGTGGCGGGAAGCCTGCGGAGCATTACGCTGACTTTAATGCGGCAGGAGCGCTAGTGCGGTTTGCATTTCAACACCTGAGAGAGGAGGCGGTGGGGAAACGTGAGTGTAGAGCAGAAAATGACCAGACTCAGAAATAGCGCACAACCTCCGTGGAGCAATTGCAGCAAATGACTTTGAGGGGTACTTGTGGCGCCTCAGCATGCGCCTGTGTGACCGACATCGTGCTGTCGACGCCTCCGAACCGCTGCCTGTGCAAAGAGGAGTGGAGCCTGAGGACCCTAACGACGGAAACCGAAACAGGGAAAAAACAGCATAAAGATGACAAAAGGGTTGGTAGAACAAAGGCGCGTTGTCACCACCACCGTCTGTGTCACCTAGGTCCATATCCGCCACACTTCGACTGGAACCATGACGCTTTCGGTTCTCCTGATAACGAAGCATCAGACAGGAAGCCCCATGAGCATTAAAAAAATAAAATAATGCCGGGCGTGGTGGCTCACGCCTGTAATCCCAGCACTCGGGAGGCTGAGGCAGGAGGATCGGTGCGAGTTCGAGACCAGCTTGGGCTACAAAAGTGAGCTCAAGGCTAGCCTGAACTGCATAGTGAGACCCTGTCTCAAAAAAATAAATAAATAAATAAATAAAATAAAATGTAAGAACTTAAAAAAAAAAAATACAGAAAATCAGCTAGAAGGACCAGCCAAATAGCTCAGTGCATTAAAGCGCCTACTTAGGCAGATGCAGCAGCCAGGGTTCAGTCCTGGTGTGGCGGTCTGGCCCATCCCCCTGGGGTGCATTGAGATGATGGCATGTGACTGCGCATGGTGGCCTGGGCCTGTAATCCCAGCTCTTTGGGAGGCTGAATACAGGTGGATCACTACTAGTCCCATCTATGCAGTGAGAGCCTGTAGACCTCTACTAAAAAACAAGAAAAAGGGGCCCGGCAGGATGGCTCAGTGGTCTAAAGCGCCTGCTTAGGAAAGCTTAGGTGGCTGCAGGAACCATGGTTTGATCCCCGGCACCACATGCTGCGCCAGCCCTGCCCTCGGCAGGCTGAGCCGGCCATAAAAAGAAATAAAAACAAACAAACAAAAAAGAAAAAGAAAAAGCTAGAACAGGTATGGTGGCTCACATTTGTAATCCCCAGGAGAGTCAGGCAGAACTGCCTCAAGCTGGAAACCAGCCTGGGCTACATAGTGAATTTAAGCATAACTTGAGCTACCAAGTGAAACCTTGTCTCAAAACAAACCGGGGGGGGGGGGGGGGGAGATTGGCTTGAGATAAAACTGAGGAGCCAGGGCCTGGGAGATAGCTCAGTAGAATAAGCACTCACCTGGCAAGAGCAGGGTCCTGAGTTTAATCCCCAGTACTGGAAAAAAATCTTGAGGAGCCCAACCACTCTCCTCCCACTTGACCTCTACCTAGGATAGTTTTCTGTGTTTGTGTGACCTTCCAGATTTGCTGTGGTAGTGTGCCCCCCTTTCTTCCCATAGAGATACTATCTCTCTTGGTTCATCTGCCCAGCAGTTGTAGCTGGCGGAAGACGGGGAGGAAGCAAAGTTAGACCTGAAAGAAAGGTGACGATTCGGTAGGAACATCTGACTCTGTGTGTACGTGTGATATGTTTTTTGTATTTTGTTAGTCTTCTTTGCAGGGCCTTGCTATGTAGTTAGGTTGGCTTTGAACTCACTATGCAGCCCAGTCTGGCCTCAAAATTGTGGCCATCCTCCTGCCTCAGGATCCAGAGTGCTAGGATTACTGGCAGGCACCCTTCCATTCTTTAGGGAAGACCTCTTTTTTTTTTTTTTTTTTTTGGCGGGACCGGGGTTTGAACTCACAACCTTGCCCTTGCCGGGCAGGCACTTGTGCCATGGAGCTATTTCTCCGGCCCCTAGGGAAGACCTCTTAAAATCCAAGAGCCTGCGTGTCCGTGGACCTCCAAATCAGATGCAACAGGGCAGGGACCTCGGGCCGGGAAGGCGGCGATTGATGGGGTGGTGCCGTCTCGGGGTGGGGTGGGGGTGGCAGCCTTCTTCTGGGAGCGCAGAGATAGAGGGGCAATCAGCGGTACAGGAGATGGGACCTGGACTCCGGCCCTGAAGACACCGTCGCCTCCGCGGCTGCAGCACCGGACGGGACGCGAATCCGTTCGTACCTTAACCCGCAACAGCAGCAGGATTCTCCGCGCTGGCTGCCCGTGTGCCAGCGATGGCCACGTGAACCGCGAGGGAACGCCTCTGCACAAGTTTGTCCTTGCAGCTGCGCCGTAGCCGAGAAGATGCGGAAGAGCGCCCGGAGGAGGACGCCGCGCCGGCTCCGGGAGGGTGGGCGGGGGCGCGGGCCGCGGGGCGGGGCCGGGTGGCGGGCGCGGGGAGGGGGCGACGTTGCCGGTACCCGCGGGCTTGGGCGCCGAGGCGGCGGCCGCCATGGAGTCGGCTCTGGGCGCGGGCATCGCAATGGCCGAGGCGCTGCAGACGCAGCTGCCCTGGCTGGAGAGCGTGTGGCTCTGGGTCACCTTCCTGGGCGATCCCAAGAGCCTGTTCCTGCTTTATTTCCCCGCGGCCTACTACGCCTCCCGCCGCGTGGGCATCGCCGTGCTCTGGACCAGCCTCGTCGCCGAGTGGCTCAACCTCGTCTGCAAGTGGTGAGCCCGGCGGCCGGGCCTCGGTCCCCTCCGCGCCGCGGGCCCTGGCCCGCTCCCCGCCCTGCCCCGCGGCCCGCGCATCCCCTTAACCCTCGGCGCGGCGGGGACCCCTGAGGACTCGCCGGAGATCTGCATGTTAGCAAAGATCTAGCATCCAACGGGCAGAAATTCCAGCTACTCACCTCCCTTTTTCACTCACGCTCTCCTCGCTTGAGGAGCCCAACCACTAGGCATGACACCGTTACTAGGCATGTGTGTGCACACCTCTAATCCCTACTCAGGCTTAGGCAGGAGGCAGGAGGCTCTAAAGTTCCTGACAGCCTGGGCAACTCCTAGACACTGTCTCAAATAAAAAAAATTCAAAGGGCTGGTGATGTAGCTCAGTGATGGGTGCTTGCCTCCGTGTAGGAGGCCTGGGTTCAACCCCTCGGAACACGCGCACACGCGCGCGCGCTCACACACACACGAAGCAGCAGCAGGCACTGCCAGGCATGCACAGGCTGCCTTGTGTCTTCTATTTGTGCTCTGTAGTGGTGCAGACGGTACTAGAAAGATTGCTAGAATGCAGAATTTCTGGCCCCTGGCCAGGTCTTCTGAATCAATTTGCATTTAAGCGCGGGTCCCAGGGCTCTCCTCTCCCCTTCCTTCACTCACACCAAGGGGACGCAAGAACCCGGGTGCAGGCCTGCAGCCCAGGTCATTGGCCACTGTCGCCACCTTCACATCGTTCAGGGTACAGAACGACCCGCCAGGCTCCGTGCCTCACCAGCCTTCACCTTCTGTCCCCAACCTGGAGGAAAAGCAGGAAACACCCTCCCTTCCCCTCTTCATGAGGCTGCTCACTTCCGTGTGGCTTTCTCCAGCAGAGCCCAAAGCCCACCTCCCTCCCAGCCTCCTCTCCGCAGACAGCAGATGCTGCCCCTGTGCTTTCCAGAGTTAGGCCCCAGCTTGGCAGGGGGAGCGCCCTGGGTCTCCCAGGCTTCCTGCCTGTGTATTCTAGTTGTTGTTTTTCTCACCCCCGCCCCCCGGGTTCAAACTCATGACCTTGCACTTGCCCAGCAGGCACTTGTGCCTCGGAGCTATCTCCCCAGCTCCCTTGGTCTTTTTCTTTAAAAAAGAAAAAAAAAAAAAAATGACAGGGTCTCACTATGCCATTCCAGCTGGCCTTCTGCTCACTTTTGTGGACGCTAGGCAGGTCTCGAATGTGTAGCAATCCTGTCTGAACCTGCCCTGTGCTGGGATTACAGATGTTCACCCCCACAGCCTGCATAATTTTTTTTTTTTGCCTCTATAAATTTTGAAAAATAATGTGTTTTTTCCTGTCTTGAGGAAGAAAACCACAGCAGGGTCATAGCCAGAATGTCCCTTTCGGACCCTGGGCCTTGGGGAGTCCTCCACATGCCCCACCGTACCTCGTCCCCTCTCCTTCAGAGTCACATGCACTGTTGGGTCAGCCTGCCCCTTATTTCTTCCAGGTTTCTCTTTGGAGACCGGCCCTTCTGGTGGGTTCACGAGTCTGGGTACTACCACCAGGCTCCAGCCCAGGTTCACCAGTTCCCTTCTTCATGTGAAACTGGTCCAGGTGAGCAGCACAAACCTCCCCTCCCAAGGCAGCTGGGTTCTCCAGAGAATCCCCGCCAGGGCTAGCCCCTTGGCTAGCAGCCCAGAAAACAAGCCCCAGAAAGCGCAGGCTGGGTGACAGGAGACACCCATGCAGTGTGCCACAGAAGATGCCAGCACGCTGGGCATCCGGGCATGCGTGCACCTGCAGTCCCAGCACTCGGAGTGGGAGGCGAAAGGATCCCAAGTGTGAACCTCACTGGGGAACTCCATGAGATTCTGACTCAAATCAAAAATTTTAAAAGGGCTAGGGAGGGGCCCAGCAGGATGGCTCGGTGGTCTAAAGTGCCCGCTTGGGAAAGCTTGGGCGGCTTCAGGGACCCCAGTTTGATCCCCGGCACCACATGCTGCGCCAGCCCTGCCCTTGGGGGGGGCTGAGCCAGCCATAAAAATGAATGAATAAACAAAGGTTCTGAAACGAGAAAAAAATAAATAAATAAAATAAAAAATTCTTTAAAAAAAGGGGGGGGGCTAGGGATATAGCTCAGTGTGCTGGGTTTGATCCCCATCATGGCAAACAGCCGAAGACACTAAGATAGGGCCAGACAGAAGGCAGTATCTCAGATGGCAAAGAGGGCTCAGCTTTCCCGGGAGCTGTGACGGCTGTCGGGTGGCTTCTCACTGGGGCCATGGCTTGTAGAAGGAGCCCAGTCCTCAGGAGGCGGGAGGAGGATCAAAAGTCCCAAGGCCAGCCTGGACTGCATCGGGATACTCCGTCCCAGATAGGGAGGGAGCAGCTCCAGCTGCTGTCCCCATCCCCTTACCCCAACTCCCTGGGTCCCCACAGGCAGCCCTTCCGGACACTGCATGGTCACGGGGGCAGCGCTGTGGCCCGTGATGACAGCACTGTCTTCCCAGGTGGCCATCCGGTCACGCAGGTAATCCATGGGAGCAGGATGGGGTACAGGATGGGGCAGCTCTGAGGGACCCCACAAGTTGGCATCTGTCTTTCAGCCGGTGGGTGCGGGCCATGCCCAGCCTGGCCTACTGCACTTTCCTGCTGGCTGTCGGACTGTCCCGGATCTTCCTCCTCGCACACTTCCCCCACCAGGTGTTGGCTGGGCTGGTGACTGGTGAGCCTTCGGGGAGGGGGGGTGCTGGCCCTTCAGGTCTGTCTGCCTGCTTCCGCAGAGCCCCAGGGTCCTGCATCTTAATCCCTTCTTCAGCCAGGTTGCACTGCGACTTGGGCACTAGGGTTGGCGCCACCTCCTTGATGCCGCCTCCCCTCCTACTCCAGGTGCAGCCCTGGGCTGGCTGATGACTCCTCGAGTGCCCATGGAGCGGGAGCTCAGTTTCTATGGGCTGACGGCGCTGGCCCTCATGCTGGGCGCCAGCCTCATCTACTGGACCCTTGTCACCCTGGGCCTGGATCTGTCCTGGTGAGTGGCACCAAAATCTGCCCAAAATGAACTGGCCCGCCTCTGTGACCCTCCTCCAGCCTGAAAAGCTGAGGTTAGAGGCTGGTGGGTCTTTGCTTCCTTATGGCAGAAAGAAGAGCCAAGATCCATTTGGGGCATGGGCTGTCCAGGCACAGCAGGAAGTGGGAGGACCCCAGCCCCCTGTGCCACCCCTCCCACAAGGACTCTTCCCACAGGTCCATCAGCCTGGCCTCCAAGTGGTGCGAGCGGCCCGAGTGGGTGCACATCGACAGCCGGCCCTTCGCCGCCCTGAGCCGTGACTCTGGGGCTGCCCTGGGCCTGGGCATTGCTGTACACTCACCCTGCTACGTCCAGGTCCGCCGGGTACAGCTGGGCAGTGGCCAGAAGGTGACCTGCCTGGCTCTGGCCATAGGGCTGCTGGGCGCCCTAAGCTGGCTGGGCCACCCACCGCAGGCTAGCCTCTTCTACGTCTTCAACTTCCTTACATACACGCTATGGCCCTGCCTGGTGCTGGCCCTGGTGCCCTGGCTCGTCCACTCGCTCACTGCCCCAGAGGCCCCGCCCACCCGCTCATCCTGACTCTGCCCAGGCCCCCCCACCCCAAACATCACTCCCACGGTAGCCCTAACTGCAGAGCCGCTCGCCCACCTCCTGGGTCTTGGCCTCCCAGGAGACAGCTCCTATTTCTCTGCGACGCTGAACTGCCCCTGCCTTTCCTCAAGCTCCCCACGCAACGGGCAAAGGGCGGCGTGGCTGGGTGGGGGCAGGGCTCCAATACAGTCCTGGAAGTTCGGTGTTTCTTTTTCAGATGTCTCACTGTGTAGTCCGGGCTGCCTTTCCATTCTCAGAAATTCTCATGCCTCAGCTTCCTGAGTTCTAGGGTTAAAGCATGTGTCACTGTGCCTGGCTCCAGATGCCTGCTTTCTGGAACATTCCACCAAGCTTGCCTGTTTGTACTACCTGTGCCCAGCCCACTCGCACACAAGCAGTCAGGAGGAAGGGGCTTAGGCCGAGGAGGCCACGGGCGTGGCCCGAGGGCAGGCACTGGTAAATGAGCTGCCTTCTGTCCCACCCAGCCCTTCCCGTGGGCTCTGGTACAAGGTGTTTATTTCGGACTAGGAGGGGGCTGGGGACTCACCCCACTGGGAGTCCAGAGAACAGATGCAGACCCAGGAGACTCCAGAGGCAAGTTTATTTACACCAGCCATGCCACAATGGGACTAGAGCAGTGGTTCTCAACCTTTCTAATGCTATGACCCCACAATACAGTTCCTCATGTTGTAGTGACCCCAAACCAAAAAATAATTTTGCTGGCTACTTCAAACTGTGATTTTTGGGGCCTGGCAGGATGGCACAGTGGTCTGAAGTGCCTGCTTAGGAAAGCCTGGGCGCCTACAGGGACCACGGTTCGATCCCTGGCACCACATGCTGCGCCAGCCCTGCCCTCTGGGCAGGCTGAGCCAGTCATAAAAATAAATAAAAGTTCTAAAACAAGAAAAATAAAAGTTCTAAAAAAAAAACCCAAGGGGGCCTGGCAGGATGGCTCAGTGGTCTAAAGCGCCTGTTTAGGAAAGCTTAGGCGGCTGCAGGGACCACGGTTCGATCCCTGGCACCACATGCTGCACCAGCCCTGCCCTCAGGGCAGGCTAAGCTGGCCATAAAAATAAATAAACAAAAGTTCTGAAACAAGAATAAAATAAAAAATTCTTTGGGCCCTGCTTGGGAAGGCTTGGGCGGCTGCAGGGGTGGCTGCAGGGACCACTGTTTGATCCCTGGCACCGCATGCTGTGCCAGCCCTGCCCTCAGGGCAGGCTGAGCCAGCCATAAAAATGAATTAATAAACAAAAGTTCTGAAACAAGAAAAAGAATTAAAAAAAAAAAAACAAACGATTTTGCTACCGTTATGATTCGGAATGTAATAACATTTTCTGATGGCTTTAGGTGACCCCTATGTTTTGGTCATTCGACCCCTGCCAGGGTCGAGACCCACAGGTTGAGAACCACTGGACTAGAGCCACAGCCAGGGAACAGAGCCAGGAGCATGCTCGCAGGAGGAGCAATCAAGAGCCCAGCCTCTGGGCCACTGCCACCATGGGAGGGTCCAGTCAGTCTCCTACTCCCTACCCTTGACCCAGCTCAGCCCTGAAGGGGTAGGAAGAGGAGGCGCTGAGTGTGGGATGGAGTCCTCTGGCCCCTGGAACCACTTCCTGTTTTGGGTTTCCGGCAGCCGGCAGAGCTCTGCCAAGCAGAAACCCAGGCCATGTGCCCCTGTGGGCTTCTGACCACCCGACACACCTGGGAAAGGGCCATTGTCTGGGTAGGCCCCTCTCCATCCTGGGGTTCCCAAGCAAGAACTGAAAGGGAGGTAAGCCTTGTCCTCCTCTGTGGGGGGGCCACTGGCACCCTGCGGAGGGCAAGAAGTCAAGGGCCAGGACCAGCCCGACCCCCACTTCTCTGCCCCAGCAGGGCATGGAGGTGCAGCCATGGCCAGACAGCCTGGCCTCCAGCCTACAGGAGGGACTACAGCACTGTGGGGACACAGGAAGGGTCAGCAGCAGGTCCCCCAACGCTGGAGAGGGACAGCTGAAGCCAAGGCCCCAGCCATTGTTCCTGCCCTACCTGCGCCCACCTAGAGCTGCTCAGCCCTCGGCTACAGTGCAGGGGTGAAGGTGTGGCTGAGATGTAGGGCCAGGCAGGGGGCGAGGCAAGGTCGAGAGACCCACGCAGCACATACTGTTGAATGTGTGACTTTTTGTTTTTAATAGAAAAAATAAACAAAATCACAATGATGAAGGCTGGGCTGGGGTCACAGGGCAGGCTCCTGCTCCATGGGCTCCTCCGCTGGCCTGTGGGAACAGACAGGCCTGAGCCAGGGCCGCTGCTGGGAGTAGGCAGACAGGGCGGGAAGCAGGGGGCTCACCTGGTGCTATGCGCCCGGGCTGAGGCCTGGGCCTGCTCAGCGCCCACAGACAGCAGGGCCATGGCACTCACAGTCTCCGCCTCCTCCACCTCGCCAGCCTGCGCCTCCCGCAGGGAGCAGCCCAGCCCAGCTGCAGACCTCTGCAGGCAGCTCCAGTGTTTGCCTGTGGGTAGGGCAAAGTCAAGAGTGGTGGCCCCTCAGTATGGAAGCCCGAGCCCCCCCCCC
>PVJA010055540.1:0-11592 GCA_004027025.1 Myocastor coypus | reverse complement strand
GAGGGAGCACGGAGGGAGGGAAGGAGGGAGGAGGGAGGAAGGAAGGGAGGAAGGAAGGAAGGAAAGAGGGGGGAGGGAGGGAGGGAAGAGGAAGAAGGGAGAATGGAAGAAGGGAGGGAAAGGAAGAAGGAAAAGAGGGAAGAAAGGATGGATAGGAGGAAGACACCAAGTTGGACAGACACAAAGGAAGAAAAACACACAGAAAAACAAAAGAATAACATGATGCAGACTTCTGAGTGCTAAATGTCAGCCCCTTCATTGGGTGGAGAGAAGCAGAATTCATTTATGTAACCAGCACTAACTAGAATAGTACCTTTATTCTACTCTCTTTTTAATCATTTGCCAGAGCTAGAAGATACATGAGCCAAGGATCTTAAAAAGAATTCAAACTTTAGTCCAAAACCACCATATGCTAAGCTTAAAGCTAAGCTCCATAGCATATGTGCCCAATGGCATGTGAATTCGAACAATTACATTGAAACATAAAGAACAAAGCAGTTTGGTACACTTGTCTTCAGGAATCTCCAGAGCCTTTCTGAGCTTTGTCCTGCCAGGTTGTGTTGGTCCCCCAAGGGCCACTGTTCAGTTTAGAGGTTCTGAAGCTCAAATTCTGGGGCTTTCAACTTTCCAGGAATTCCTTATGAGTTCAGATAATGCAACCCCTTTACGAACATTAAAGAAACACAGCAGAGAGAATAGAACAGGGGTAAGGGTTGCATGAAACAGATTTCAGAGTCCATCAAATAGCTTCATATTTCAGATAAAGATATCAACTATCAAAACCAAACATAGACCTTAAATTTCTTGTCTCTCAGCATTTGGATCGAGCAGATTCTTCTCTCTTTTTCCTACTCTACATTCATCTACACAGCACTGCATATCTCTCATTTGCTTTCATTTATTTCCTCCCTAGAAACTCACCAAAAAAATTACCAAATATTGCTGAACAAGCTTATGCCTAGCCTGTACATGAACGCCATCCTTGTCAGAGATAAATTTCATTGCAAACATTAATTATTACTCACTTTTATGTTAGTAATTTTCCTGCAGTTCTAAGTACTCTTTCCCAAAATGAACAGGCAAATTCTTGTCCTACCTACACCAGTATAGTATACTTCAGTCTCTGATGCCTCCAGCTCAATGAGAAGATCTAGAAAGACCTGACTTTGTTTCCTCTTCCATATTTCCAGGTAACTTTGTGAACTCTCTCTCTCTCTCTCTCTCTCTCTCTCTCTCTCTCTCTCTCTCTCTCTCTCTCTCTCTCTCTCTCTCCACACACACACACTGACTTACCATGCCTAATCAGTCAGCTTCTCTGGTTCTCATGTAGTTAGAACAACTGTGAAGAGATCATTGCTTCTACAAGATAAATAACAGTGTTGGGGCTTAACCCTTGCTGTTGAATAAATGCCCTGGTGGGATTTATCAACATGATGGAATCAAATCCAAGATCCAATAGATATATAAACTGAGGAGACAGAAGTGCTTCAATTGACCATAGGGAAAGCAAGAAGTCTAGATTCACCATTAGGCAAACAAACATCAGAAGACCAATGATGCAAACGAAGATCAACAAATCAGATTATGACAGTTGGAGGAGAAATAGAATTTGCATAATCTCAAAATATCTCACCCAATACGTTTCTCTCAACAACAAGGGAAACAAGAATGACTTTCCAGAGGAAAAATTTACCAGGCACTTGCTAAACAAGTGAGCAGGGTAGGCTTACCAAGAAGCTATACCAATGCCTTAAACACTTTTTTGCAAGACACTAAGAAAGACACTATATAATTTATGTGACACTTTTGAAAAAATAAATACCCTGTGTTATGGTTTATGTCTAGTTGTCCCCCCAAAGCCTCATGCAATCATGGGGTGGGGACTTCTAGAGTTTGAGACTTGATTCGTGATCCCTGGGATTATGTCTTTTAGTACTGATGGGATTATGGGTCTAAGTACTTCTGGGATTACGGGTGTAGCCTAAGGTGGATAGGCTGAGGTGGAGAGCCTGAATGTAATATAAAAAGAGACAGAGAGACATACTTGTGCTGTTGTTCTCTGCTGCCCTGGTTGTTGCCATTGTCGCTGTTTTACCACCATGAACTGCTGGCCTCTGCATTGTGTCTCTCTGCCTTGGATCCAGCCATGTATGCCCTGAAACCTCCAGTACCTGTGAGCTAAATAAACCTTTCCTTCCTTCATTCTGAGTGTCGGGTATTTGTCACAGCAATGAATAAAAACTAACTAAGACATCCTGTTAATAGCTTAACAGAGCAAAAAATCAAATTTAGGGACATTCTACAAAATCCACTGAACATTTCTGATCCTTAGAAATGTCAAAGTTAGGAAAGACTGAAGACTATCACAGACAAGGCAATAAATGAAAAACAACAGGTAAATTATGTGAAATATAAATTGTACCTTAAAATAAGATAACATAATTAGACAGATCAATGAATTTGGCAAACTTCTGTAATTTAATTAATACGATTATACCAATATATTCTCTTGGTTTTGTTAAGTGTACTATGATCCTGTAAAATATTCATGTTGTTAACATCAAGAGAATGGGACACAGGATTTAAGGGACTGTTTATATTACATTTGCAATTTATCTGTAAGGCTGAAATTAGTTTGAAATAAAACACTGATTTTAAAAAAAAGAATGCTACTTTGATTTGTATTCTGCTGCTGTGTTTTACCTGTGTCTTCCAGAGAATGCCGGCCCCAGTCACCACCTTTGAAGGAAACTCAAATGCTCAGCTCTGAGCTACTATAAGCACTGAAGAAGATACTCCTGGGTCAAATGAATCAGACCTGCATCTGTAGACATCATATTGTCTCTCTAGTGTAAGTAACTACAAAAGTAAATAAGATCCAAAGGTACAGTAGATATTGTGAGAGGGAAAGAAACTTCTGGAAAGGAAAGAACTGGGATGGGTAAGAGAAGAAAACAATTAAGGGAAAATTATATACATATATATAACATAGCTAAGATAAGTGTAATACTAATTTCTACTAGTTCATTGAAAGGAACAGTAAGTGCTTGTATTATTTGATCAGTTTTGTATGTCTGTCTCTGATAATCTGAGCAAACACTTTGAAGATAACAATATGCAAAATAAAAACTATTGTTAATTTTCTATCCTCTTGTTTTGAAATTTTGCATTATTTTTGTTTTCTTTGTCTCCTTAAAATAAAAAAACTCAACATTGATTCCTTAAAAATTTCAAAGAAACAACAAAAGTCAACTGGTAAATATCAAAGTTATTTGAATTTGCTTTTTTTCATTTTTTATGTTACAATGAGTAAAAATATTTGAACATTTAACATGATACAGAATTTTAAAACAAGATGATAGGAAGTTATCAATGGTTTTAATATTGTATATTGTTATCTTCAAAGCATTTGTTCAGATTACCAGATACAAGTATGCAAAACAAATATATATATATATATATATATATATATATATATATATATAATTAAATCTTTTCTCTCTTCTTTCTTTTTTCCTTTCCTCCACCCCAATTATTCTTTCCTTTTCACAATACCCATTATGCCTTCTGTATCTTATTTACTTTTTCATTTTCTTATAGTAGGGATACAATACAATGTTTATACATGTGAGTCTGATTTATTTCATTTACAAGTATGGAATTGCATCCATTTACCTGTCAAATTTTCAAGTTTATCGTTCTTTATAACTGAGTACTATTTCTTTATATAAAATTACCACATCTTCTTTAACCATTCCTCAGTTCATGAGCATTTGGGTAGTTTCCAAGATTTAACTATGACAAATTGTGCTACTATAAACATGGGTGTACACTTATCACTGCGGTACAATGCTTTCAGTTCTTCTGGAAAATATCCAGATGGGGAAAAATTGAGATGAATAGGGTCTCTAATCCTAGGTTTTTGATGAATCCCCACACTGGCTTCCACAGAGTTTGATTCCCACCAACATTGGAGAAGAGTTCTTTTGCCCCCATTGGCCCCTATCACATTTATTATTGATTTATTGCTACTTGATAGCCATTCTTGCTGGGGTGAGATGGAAATTCAGAATTATTTTAATTTGTACTTCCGCCAAACAATTATTAATACATTATAACAATAAAAATAGAGCAAAAATCAGTGTTGGATCTGTGCCTTTGTAAGTCTCAGTTTCTTCATCAGTGTAGTTGTGGTGACACGTGTCTACCCCAGAACATAGGTTTCGTCCTGACAAATCAGCTCTGTTTAGAATAATTTTTCCTTTAAGGTATCTGTTTGCTTTTAAAAAATAACAGCAATGCCTTTTTAATTGCTCATCTCTTGAACCTCTATTTTTAGTAATACCCATATTTTTATAAACTTCATATTGATCTTTTTACTTTTGTTAAATATCATGCCAGAGACTACTGTCTTCCGGGAGATCCAAGCAAGGTACAAGAGCAGAGCGTTATTGTTTCAAACTAGTTTTAGACTTAGACAAAACTTATGAACATAATAGAAGCTGTTTCTTTAAATCCCTTTAAACAAAAATTTTACCAATGAGATTTTCCCAGAATATAGTCTTTGTATCTGGTAAGAGTTACTGTTTCCCTACAGAGTAGCATGTGAAAAAATAGGTTTTTTCCATAATAACCTTGAGGTAGGACCACTTTGCATAAGCAGGTTTTATATGTACATAATAGGAACTGATCTACCATTCCTTGGAAGGGTTTCTCAGAACATCCCTCAGGAGAACAGTCCTATGGTACTATCTATTGTGTGCTGTCATAAATATGCTTGATGCTTTACTTCAATCATCAATGTCATGGCTCTTTCAAGTTAGCTGTTATTAAACTCATATCTATAAAATGAAAAATTGAAATTCAGTTCTCAGATAGTGGATAACTGGACCCTAAAACTGAACACAGTACTTCCGTCTGCAGAGACACACATATCTTTTCGCTAGGATAAGAAAGCTACATCTAGAGTGTAACCTTAGTTATAGAAGAGGCCAAAATGATTTTCCCATGCAAATGCCTTAAAAATAACCAGAGGGTGATCTGGTGTGAGTTGAGCTGTACACGTGCAGGCCGAGACTCTGTGGACCCACAACCAAGCATCCAAGGTGGTGAACTCAAGCTTGCAGTAAAATAAATAAATAAATAAATACATACATACATACATACATACATACATTCATAAATGACCTCCAATAAAACTACATTGTAAAATCCCTGAGGCTGCCTAAGCTTTCTTAAGCAGGCACTTTCGACTGCTCAGCCATTCCATCTGCCCCCTGAAACATTTCTTAATTCCCAAAAAAATTTGCTAAAGAAAAAGATGGTACAAAAGAAAATCTTTATCTGACAATGAGTCTGATGACAAGTCAAAGAAAAAGAAATGCTGCTGACAACCTTGAGGTTTTGCTAGAGGTCTTGATCCTGAACAAATAATTGGTGCCACAGATAGTAGTAGTGAACTGATGTTTTTCATGAAATGGAAAGATTCAGATGAGGTTGACTTGGTGCTGGCAAAAGAGGTAAATATGAAGTGTCTCCAGATCGTAATTGCTTTTTTATGAAGAGAGGCTAATGTGGCATTCTTGTCCAGAACATGAAGCTCAATAACTTGCCTCATATATATAATCTTGGTTTTGATCTGCTAGTGTGAAAAAAAAATTGAAAACTCAACTTTAATATGTCAGTTTTGAAAGTCATATTTGGGAGAGTTGTTGGGTTTTGCTTTGCATCTATAGCACTAGTTACTTTGAACAAATAAATTAAGCTTTTGTAGTTGATTCCTTTATCAGAAAAGAGTATTAGGTAACCTTATTGGTTTCCTCTGCGTTTCTAAGTGTTGTGGGGGATTTGTCATAGCACAGATCAGAACTCATGTTTTAGCTCATCTGCTTAAGGAGCATTCTCAGTTTTTTGTTTGTGTGTATAAATAAATTCTTACATAACGGGCTTTTGTTTTGTTTTTAAACATTTGCCAGAACAAAAACTATGGGTGATGACCTCATGTTTGAGACACTATCATTCTGAGCAGCATTAAAAAATTACTTCCAGTTACATAGAAAATTTTCCTGAAACCATAACCTTTTCAGTTAAATAAATAGTTTTGTGATTTATTGGACAGTTTAAAGTAAAAGGCTGAGGCAGGAGGATTGGTGTGAGTTCGAGACCAGGCTGGGCTACAAAAGTGAGCCCAAGGCCAGCCTGAACTGCATAGCGAGACTCTGCCTCAAAAATAAATAAATAAATAAATAAAGTAAATATTTTGAAAGCAGTCATATTGCAATCTTTATCTGTCTTTAGTCACAAAAGTGCAATTTACTTAAAAGAAAAAAAGTCCTGTCTAGCTAGACATGGAGATGCATGCCTACAGTCCCAGCACTTGGGAGGCTGAATCAGGAGGATCTTGGGAGTTCAAGACAAGCCTGGGCCACAAAATGAGTACAAGGCCAACCTAAACTGCATAGCAAAAACCTATTTCAAAAAAAAATTCTTATCTCTGCCAATAACTTTCCCACCCAAATAAGGTACCAAGTCAAAACTTGGTTTGTTTGAATTTGCTAAGACTCATCAAGGGAACAACAATTCTTTGGGACCCATTACTTTACAGCAAGTTGAAATCTGCACTCAAAAGTCAGAATTCATGTATATCTTAAGATGTGGTTCATGGAACCAAGTGGCTGGAGGTGTTTATAATTTAGGACCTACAATAAATGAGTGGACAAACTTGTAATCTAAACTACTGGCCAGCATGTTTTTTCTTTACCCCAACTTGTTCCTTACATTAAGGCTCAATCTTTTCAGTATTCAGGTTACTATTTTCAGCAGAAGCCAGGAAAACAACTTTGCAGTAGTCAAAATGTTATCCTAATGTATCCTGACTTTTATTGTAAATACTGGCAAGCAATGGTCAATAAATAATTTTATATTCCTTTTAAGAAATAACCAGAGACCTTGAATTATGTAAGCACTTCCTGCGCTCTTGCCTGTGTGTGTGTGTGTGTGTGTGTGTGTGTGTGTGTGTGTAAGTAGTTCAACTTTCTGAGATATCCCACGGGACCTGGAAGGCACACCTAGCCAGTCTTTCATGGTCCCTAAGCCGCTCGTTGTTTGAAGAGATGACATTTCAGCAGAGGTCTCTGAGATGAGTCAAACAGCCAGACCAGTTTTTTCCTTTCAAAACAAACAATACACCCAAAGGCACAGAGGCGTGCACTGGGAGACTAGCACACAGAACTGTATGATAGCATAAAGAGACCCTGCACATGCTGACGACACGCACGGGAGAAATGCAGAGGGAGTCTAACTATAATCCGCACTTTACAGAGCGTGCAGTCCAGCCAGGGACACTTCCACACCCACAACGGATGAGTTACAGAGTACCTTTCCTGGCTCTTCTCTACTGCCACAGGGCTTAGGCAATTCACTTCAAACAAGAAAAAGAAAAGCTCATGTTACGGTTTATATCTGGATGGCCCTCCTCAGACCCGTGCACTCAGAGATGGGACTCTGGGGAAGTGATGGCATTGTGGGATGCGATTCTTGTGAGTGAGCTGGGCCACTCCTGAGTTCACGTGTCACGTGTGTTGGGAGGTGAAGCCCAGTCAGAGGAGTGGCTCTCTCTGGGGCGTGGCCTAGCAGGGGGTATCAGCCTCCTCTCTCATTGCTCTCTGCCTCCTGTCTGCAACGCCACAGGCAGGACATACCTTCAGCATCCATCTGCCATGCCACCGTCACCTAGGGTCAGCTGACCGTGTCCTGAGTCCTCTGCACACTGTGAGACACATAAACCTTTCCTCCTTTAACTTGCAGGTGCTGGGCATTTTGTTCCAGCAATGAGAGAATAACTGAGACAGTTTGCTACTTCTCTGTACTCATTGGGTTGAATAGCAAATGAGAAACTAGACACTTTTAGTGAAGGTAGCCTGTAAAATCCATTCCTGCAAATCAATTCTTTTAATAAAGAAGCAACATTCCAGTGAGCAAATTTGCCAGTCTTACACTAAAGAAAACCCTAGGCACCCTTCCTTACCTATGTGCCGTGTCACCTTCAAACTGATGGCTCAATACTGAACAACTGGAATGGGGTGCCAGTGACCCTTGACCGCCGTGCTTTGGCACTGCATGTCGCACTACTGATGAGCTCTGACTGAATGATCTCTCTGTCAGGCACAGAGCTTGTTGCTTTTTCCAGCACTTTGTGAAGCTTCGCATCAAGGAGTGTCTGGTACTATTATGCTCGGTGTGGAAGACCCTGCAATGGTGAAATGTCTTGGCCAAGATCACTGGTGAATAAGGAGCAGAACCACAAATCTCCGCTGAAAGGAGCTTCATGGGATTTCTTTGGAGCCTCTTTAACGTAACTGGTGAATATCCTAGAGTGGAGAAGGGAACTTTGACGTCTCAGTTACATGAATTACAGGCAAAATGGAGGGTCACTTGTATGTGTGTGACGTTCTTGATGTTCCAGTTTTATTATGAGGACTAAATGATATCAGTGAAGAGTAGCCATGCATCACTTGAGCTTTTTAAAAGCCAAGAGAAAATGTGATTCCCCAGAAGCATATCTTACCCGTGTAGAGACCATGAAAGTCTGTGTGCTGGCACCCTACTGGGACAGGCATCTCTGCAGACTAGGAAAGAAAAATAGATTTCATGCCTCCCCAAGAGATCTGAGTAGGCATACCATGGGGAGCGAACCTAATGTAGGTCAAGGGAAGCATTTCAAGTGACTGAAGCTAATTCCCTTCCTTTTCTACCAAGTACCAGTCTTCACACACCTGTACTCCCAGGGTGCTCTCTAAGACATCAGAAGTTTGAGTAACTTGTTCAGAGCATGAAGTTGATCATAGCAACTGTTCCACAAAGTTCCCTATGTCTGCATTACTCTAATGCCTGAGCTGCGCGGGCCCCCCAGTGGATGCTGTAACCCCTTATCGGAACGAAGAAACGCTGCTTAGGGTCCATCCTAGCACTTGAAAGCTTTAGCATGCCTTGAGCTTCAATTCCTACTCCCCCAAGTGCCCTGTAACTTCTCCTACAAAAGCTCTTAGGAGACGAAGTGAGGTAAGGTACACGTTAGCGTGGTAAACAGCCCTGAACAGCTCACAGAAAAGGGGGCTCCCGTTGATACTTTCATCCCAGTTGCTTCAAATATAGCTCATTTGCATTCTAGTGAGAGGAAGGGGAAAAGGGTTAACATTAAAAAATAAAAAGGGAGGAGTGTTGGAAATAACAGACAAAATGGAGAGACAAATGAAGAGCTCCAGTTTAGGAAATCCCAGCCAGCTAAGGTCTCCCACACCCATCCATTTCCTGTCTTATTCATTACGTTTACCTCTCCTCCCCACAGAGACTCTAAACTCAGCCCCCTGAGGAAACCTAAGAGCTATCACACTAGATAACTGTAGAACCCGGGTCAATAGAGCATGGCTGAGATGATGGTTTAGCACAAGCAGGAGGCACGCAGGTCATAGATTGACCATTCAGTTTTAAGAGAAGAGACTGCAAAGGAACCAGGATAAATGGAAGACAGACCACATGGCTGCACTGTGCAGCTGCTGTGCACAGGGCATGCGTGCACAGCTGCATTCACCAGAGTTCTCAGGTATAGAGGGCACAATTACACTCTCGGGAGTCAATGCAAAAATAAGTTTATTAAATGGTTATTTTAAAAAACCATATTGTTATCAGGAGGTTGGGCTGATTTTGAAAAAAAAAAAGGTAAGGCAGCAAGATAGCTCAATGGACTAAGCACGTGCTTAAGCAAAAGCAGAGACCTTGGTTTGACCTCCGGCACCACATGACTCTTAGGCTTCACCGCCAGATGCACTGAGTAGGCCACTGAGTGTGGCCTGTAATCCCAGTGCTGTGGAGGCTAAAAACAGGAGAACCACTACAGGTCTGAGCTGGAAAGTAAGATCGTGTACCAAATACGTAAATAAAAATGAAAAAGAAAAGAAAATAGACACAAAGATGGCAAATGCTGTCGCTGCTATGAGAAGTCTGGCGGGAGCTAGAACCAAGGGTGCCAGCCCGCAGTCCCAGTGACTGGAGAGCACGAAGCTGCAAAATGTCCTGAGCCTATGAGTCTAAGGCCAACCTGGATGACAGTGAGAGATTCTAAAATAAAGAAATAAGTTGAGAGGACCAGCCAGGTAGCTGTGCAGATGGAAGCGCTTGCTTAGGCAGATGCAGGGACCGGGGTCCGATCCCTGGTGTGCTGTGCCAGCCCTGCCACTGGCATTCTTCCCACCCACATTGATAGTCTTAGAAATACCTCAGTTACACTCTGAACCTCATTTTTCTCCTTTGTAAAATTAGAGGAGGGTTATCCATCTCAAAATATCAGTGTAAATATCAGAGCTAACGCATGCAACATGGAGTGCCTACAGCAGAGAAAAAGGTAGAGGGAAATAATCGAAAGAGCAATGATAGTAATAGATCGTTAGAGTAATAATAATTGTAAATTACATGTGCTCTTTGCCCTGGCTTATCAAACCGTACTTTCTCATCACCTACAGTAATTTGTCATGTCTGATTTCATAATGTCTCTTGAATTACTGCTTGGAACTGATAATTAACATTTCATTTATATTTTGTAGCTGTTGTCATTAGCATTCAGCCCTAGAGGTCTATTTGAAGGAAGTCACTGTAATCTCAGTCAAATATCCAAAAGTCCTTCCCAAGCCTGCCTGTCTAGGTGTTGGTCCCAGCAAGGAAGGGAATGATTTTGGAGCATTCCGGGCACTTGCCGAGGCAGAAAGCGTCCGACCTTGTCAGGAGCCCTCGGGCTTCGGCAGCACCTCTGGCTGACTCTGCTCAGGGCCCTCAGTGGAAAAGTACCACGCAGACTCTGAATTATTCAGCTCATCAGGACATCAAATACCCACTAGATAAAAGGAACGCGTGGGCCCCATGGTGGTGATCTAAGGGAAAACCAGAGCCAGCAATATGCTCCCGACCGTAATCAAGACTCTAGCTGCTCCTGTCCAGGATGGGCGCAGCAGTCGTGCTCAGTCTCAGCTCCTCCACAGCCAGTCTCCACAGACACTGTCAGTTAAAACACTGATTTTTTTCAAGGATTAATATAAAATAAAAGGCGCTAAATGAGAATTAACCTTCAGTCAACAATGCTTACCAACCTTAAATGAGTTTGTGTTTTTCACTCATGAGAACTGGATCTCAAGAAAGCTGGAGGTCATTCATTTCCCATTTTCCTGGAAGGAGCAGGTGGCAAAGCCAGCAAGATCAAAATCCACTAGGGGCAAACTGTGACTGCCACGTGAAAGACTCCAGCAGCAAAACATTCTTAAGAAATTCATCTGTCAAAGACTATGGAACTTGGAAAGGCTCTGAACCAAATTCTTAGTAAAACTAATCTCTGAAAGAATGGATTTATTTTTAAGGCAGAGAGGGAAAATGGAAGAACTGAACCATCAAAGCTCAAGAGATGTGCTCTGGAGCTTTGAGCTTTCTTTCAAAAACCCTTCCTGAGCATGGGACCCTGAAGTATGCACACAAATCTCCCGGTGCGAAAGCAGCTGCCATTCGTGCACTGCCAAATGTCTGCCAGGCAATCTGTTGTGGAATTTAGTC
>PVJA010055539.1:0-10000 GCA_004027025.1 Myocastor coypus | reverse complement strand
ACATCCTGCCTCTCCACTTCCTCCTCTCCTTTCCCAGCTCAAGAAGCCAAGATGGGAAGTCTCTCACGACCCTGTGGCTTGGCCAGGAGGAAGCCTGAACTTGATACAGCTGACTTGCCTGGGGCCTGGTAAGAACATTTATCCCAAGTCTATGTTCCTTTGCTTAACTATTTTTAGACTGGTGCGCAGATCTCTCGGAGGGCTCAGGGAGACATTTCTGGGGAGGCTGTCCCAGGCCAGGCAGGGGACTAATGTGCCGGTAGGGCTACCACACACCTAAATGGGGATTCAGGCCGTGCTTAGCTGTGATTTGCTTTATTTTTATTTATTTTATTTTATTTATGTTTTTGTGGGACCGGAGTTTGAACTCACGACCTTGCACTTGCCAGGCAGGCACTTGTGCCTTGGAGCTATCTCCCCAGCCTCCATGATTTGCTTTAAAAGAGACAAAGAAGCAGCCTTCAACTCCCGATTCACCCCTAAATAATGAAAAAGGGTAGAGAAAGACACGTCACCTGGAAATCTAAGCACATGGCTGTGGCAGAACAGCAGGAACGACATTCTCAGTAAGTGCAAGTGGCAGCAGCTGGTCATGATACACTCAGGCCAGGCCTGGGCAGAGCTGCCACTGCACCCTGGCTTCTTCCTTGGGAGCCACACCCTATCACCCAGCCTGCTCTGGTGACCCCAAGGCTTTGCCCCTGCTGCTTTTGCAGGACTGTCCCAGTTATTCGCTCCATGTTCTTCAAGCTCTGCCCATGTGCCATGGAGCTTTTCCACCTCAAAACAATTGATGTGCAGCTATCATGCTCCATAGACTGGGAAGGGACAGGTAGGAAGAGAGGCCATGTCTTAGTTGTCTTTCCATCACGGGAGGGACATGACAAGGACGAATGTGGAAGTCTTGTGAGGACCAGTTTGGGAAGCATTGCAAGTAAAGCTGAGTAATAAGCACTCAGTAAAAGTGAGGGAAAGCACTATCAAGACTTGTGTGCAACACAATTACATACAACAAAAGATATCATAAATGAGCACAACCAAAGAAAATAAAAATATGTTAATTTATTTTCCTGGTTACATTTGTTTATACTTTCTGTAATAAAGCTTGTTGATTTAATAAGAGTTGTAAGTCGACGGCCAAGTGTTACCCATGTGAAATTAAAATATAACTGTAAAATACTGAAAATACCTCCTCTGACTTGTCACTGATGTCAAACATACTCAGGCAGAATATCATATCTGAAATAATCAGACTTGACATTGGGAATTTAAAAGCAGAACTAGAATTCATAAGCTGGCCATGGAATTTGCATGAGGCAAATCATTGCCAGTTACACAAAAATGGTGTTTTGGCAATGTTCCCATGGGTGTCTGCACAACTTGCCATAGCATGGTCACGTGCACTGCTGCATAGGGTTGAGCAGAACAGATCTGGACCAGAACTGGAGGAGGAAGGCAGCCAGGAGAGGCTCAGTGGAGACCAAGTAGAGGCAGTGGCAGACAATGCCGAAAACTTTCACTGCCCTATTGTGCCCTTCCTGTTGCCTTGGGCACTCCCAATCCTACCCTCCAATTGCAACATCCTCTGACAACAGAGAAGTTTCCTTCTCTTACCCCAGGACACTATGCTGAATTTTCCCTCTCCATCTACATTTAAGAAAAAACAAACAAACAAAAAAACCATTTTATTTGTGTATTTATTTGGTACAGGGTCTTATTACACAGTTCAGACCTGTAGTAATCCTGTTTCAGCCTTCCCAGCAGTGGGATTACAGGAATGCACCATTACACCCTGTTTCAGTGGCTAGCACAGCATACAGGACTGGGGATCGAACCTAGGCCCCTGCACTTTCCAGGCAGGCACTTAGACCACAGAGCTATTTCCCCAGCCCTTGTCTAGCTTCTTTGAGTAGCTGATTCCCCTTGTTTGTCTCCTTTCTTTGAATTCAATACTTCCTCAGAGCTACTTTTCGGAACATTTTGTTGACTCCCAGCTGAAAGGAAGTAGTGAGCTCAGCCCAGGTGCATAGGACCTCACCATTGGTAATCTGGGTATCGTGGGTCTACAGTTAACAAAGGGGAGTAAGATAGGCATGAGGAGGAACTGCAGAAACAGAACAGACTCGAACATTGTGAAGTCAAACCAAAGCAAGGAACCGATTGAAGGATAGGTGATCAGGTAAACTCAGCATACACAAAGGAGTATGAAGTATCCCAGGATGAAGTACAGTAGCGATGTACCTGTCCAGAGTTGTGGCTGACCCCATAACTGGGAACAACCCTTCAGAAACCGTGGGCTGCCTTGGTCATGAGCCTAGTATGACTGCTAGCCCAGGATCACCAGAAGAGGGACTCAGAGTTCTGATGCCCCACAGAAAGAAGTGGAGTTCTACAGAGTTCTAGAAAGCTCCCCACACCAGTGACCCATAACCCAAGGGTGTAATCAGAATTCCCTAAGAAGTGTTTTCAGAACATCCGTGCAAGATTTGCTCCAAACCCAAGAGCTAGAACCTCAGGTGAGTTTGGCATGAAGCAGGCAGGTATGTGTGTCTCTACAGTACTGTCCCTATGATTTGGATGTAACTACCCTCTGTACACTGCCCAAGGAGGGCATCCTCCAGGCCCTGCAATTTTTAAGACTAGACAGTATGTTGTTTGCCTCAAACTTAGCACAGTTCCTAATGCATGATAAGCCTATTGAAAGTAAATATTAGCCTTACTTGCCTATTCATTATATTACAGTGATCCATGCATTCTCATGTTTATAGAAACACAAATCATAACAGCTAAATCTTGGAAGTGATCTAAATGTCCATCAATAGATACATGAATACAGAACATGTGGTATTTATACGTGTTATGGTTTATGTCTAGTTATTTCCCCAAAGCCTCATGAGTCAAGGGGCAGTGACTTCTAGCGTTTTTGACACTTGATCCATGATCCCTGAGATTATGGGTTTTAGTACTGATAGGATTATGGGTCTAAGTACTTCTGGGATTATGGGTGTAGCCTAAGGCAGAGGCTGAGGCGGAGAGCCTGAATGTAATACAGAGACAGAGAGACAGTCTAGAGCTGTAGCTGTTGCTCTCTTCTGCCATGTTTGGTGCTGCCTCTGTCACCATTTTGGTGCTATTCTGCCGCCACGAACTGGATGCTCTCTGTCCTGCTCCACTCAGCCTTGGGCCAGCCAGCCGCATATGGACTGAAACCTCCAGTAACTGTGAGCTAATCAACCCTTCCTTCCTTCATTTTGAGTGTCGGGTATTTGTCCCAGCAACGAGTAAAAAGTAACTAAGACAATATACAATGGAGTACTGCTGGGCCATAAAAAAGTGTAAATTTGAGTCATTTGTAGGAAAATGAGTACAAATGAGACAATAATGTTAAGTGAAATCAATCAGATGCTTGAGCTTAAACATTGCATGGTTTTTCTTATACAAGAAACCCAAACTAAATAATTGAAAAGGCAAAAAGAAAGACAGAATAAGAAATAGGGAGATAGACCTTTTCTAGTGAGGAAATCAAGTGATGGAAGGAAGGGCAAGGGAGGAAAGGGGTAGGGGAAATAAGTTTAAGGTCTAACACATATATGTACCAACTCTATGGTGACTAATCATTATGTACTGCAAACATGTGCTGATAAAAAATAAATTTTAAGAAAGTAAGAAATATGTCTACTGAATGAATGAATGAATGAATGAACAAAATGAATGTTCAAGACTAATTGAGTAGGGGCTGGGGAGACAGCTCCGTGGCACAAGTTCCTGCCTGACAAGTGCAAGGTTGTGAGTTTGAAACCTGGTTCTGGAAAAAATAAAAAATATTGAAAGAATAGACTTTCTGACCAGGTGTGGTGGTGCACGCCTGTAATACCAGCACTCAGGAGGCTGAGGCAGGAGGATCGGTGCGAGTTCAAGACCAGCCTGAGCTACCAAAGTGAGCTCAAGGCCAGCCTCAACTGCATAATGAGACCCTGTCTCAAAAAGACAAAAAAAAAAAAAAGAATAGACTTTCCCTTCCTGGGTTTTCTGTCTAGATGTAACCAAGTCTTCCAGCCACTCATTCAGAATGAGTTAAATATGACAACACCACTTGATTATCTCATCAACTGGTGCAGCTCAACTGTATCTGGCCTTACCAAACACTACTAGGATTAATATGAACATCACAGATGTGAGTATGAAATGAAAGAAGCCATTTCATCTAACACAATTAATTATATAATCTCAGATTTAATTATGGTTTTGGAAGCAATGAGGACCATAATTACAAGCCCAAATCCCAAAATGGAATCTGCAAGTGTTTGACAAGTAGAACATAACGATGATGGAATGGTTTACCCATAGGCCTGACTGCAGGGCAACCCTCTTGAGTCATGATTTCAGGTCATGGTAGGATTTGTCATTATCCTCCATTCTTCCACTGTAAATATATTGAGCCCTGGGCCAGTTGATGGATGTGAATTGGCTTGTGAGTTCAGGCTGGCCTGCTGTCTTCATGGCTTCACCCTGTATATAGAATAGCCATGCAAATCAGCATGGGCCTCAGGCCAGACAAAATTAATCCAGGACTAAAAGCAATCACGTAAAAGGTGTCAAAGGGCAAAAGAAAAGGAATTTAGGACTGGCAGAAATGATGCCCTATTTTTCAAGATTGTGTAAGTCATTGCCTTGTGACCTTTTCCTTTGTCATAAGAAAACGCCCGAATGTAGGAACCACTAGTAGAAGTGCTTCCACATTTTCTGACATGGAAGAAAAAGTCCACGCTTGAAGTTGAATTAAGGGATTTATAGAGGTGATCTCTGACATCAAATGTAAAATGGCATTCCATGACAGCTCGTTTATATTGATTGCCTTCTGTCCCAGAACACCTGGATGCTACTCCCCATGGTCCAATATTTTATTCTTTTGTTTTATGGACAAAGAACCATGTCTGTCCTACCCACTTCTGATTCCTAGTATATGGTATTCACAGTCAATAAATGTTCATTACATAAATGAAAGGACACTGTTTATTAATATAGAAATAGCTTTCATGCTCAATAAGAACAAGCCACAGAGCTGTCACTATTGCTTGGTCCATAGTCTGTAGTGTGCTCTTTCTTACCACTCTCACTAACTTCCTCTTCTACCCACCTCTAAAATTTACTTGCAAAGCATAGAATGGGCTAGGAGTTAGTATCTTCCCTACATGTGGAACTCATACAAATCAATCCAAAGAAAGAAGTAGCCCAATAAAATTGGGAAATGATAAAGGCTCCTCACAAATAAATAATAAATACATGAAAAGACATTTACTTTCAATAATAAGTATAATAATCAAAAAATAATTAGAATGCATGCACATGTGTGTATTGGCCCATCAAATATGAAGACTAAAGAGAGTGAGAAAACCAAGTGTTTTGTGGCATTGCAAAGTAGCTGTTCTCTCCGATGCTTGCAGTGTGCAGTGACACAGCCACCTGGAAAGAAGTGTAGAGACATAGTGCAAGATTTAAAATGTGTACATTTGTCATTAGCCTAAGGGTTCCAAATCAAAGAATGTATTTATTTTTATTGTGCTAAAATCAACCATGTGAACTATTCTATAGGTGTATATGAAATAATTTTATTTTAGTGTTATATTTTTAAAAAAAATAATTTGTTTACATATCTAGCCTAGGTATTTCTCTACATGTATATCTCAGACATACTTTTTTTAAAAGTGAGCGTAACTCTAATTTTATACATTCCCAATATGATAAAACATGTTAACATTTTTAAGAGTACAGCTTAGTGGTGTCAAGTAGATTCACACTGTGGTACAACCATCACCACCCATGAACACCAACTCTCCACTGTTCCTTCTTCCCAACCCCAGCACCCACCATTCTACTTTCTCTCTCTGTGAATTCAATTTTAAGAAGATACAAATATAAGATCAAAATATGTGTACAAAAAGATGTATTCCTTCATTTTAAAATGTCTTTCCTAAAACAAGTCTTTTCTGAGACCCACAACATGCTAGTCTTATGCATAAGCAGTAAACCAGAAAATAAATGGATCAATATGATAGTGATCTCAAGGGATACTGTAGATTGCACACTAAGACAAAGTACCTCTCAGGCCTTCCAGGCTCTGTTCATTATAGAGAACAAATTAGAAACAACTAGATGTCTAAGCAACCTCCCTACTAAGGTACAGAGTCCACCTGGCCAGATGTCAGCCCTGTGCCATTCACTGTGGAGAGCCACAGCCTTTCTCATAACGAGCTCCATGAATTCACTGTGCCTCTTGCACCGTATTTTCCTGGAGAGGAAGAGTTTCAACATTTTGCAGCAGAAAATAATTTAGCAGGGGTCTGTGCCAATGCTTCTTTATTCTGCAAAGGAATGTGTAGATGACAGTTGCAAGTGTTTGATGTTCAACCCTCCCAAAACTGTAAAATAGCAGCAGGGCCATCAAGAGCTGATTTAAATCTTCTTTTTGTGGTTTTAGTTTTGTTCTGGCAAGCTTAACAACACTGGGAAAAAATTACAGCGTGTGCATGGGAAACATATTCTTCCCTCCTTGACTAACTGACACACTGCAGAACAGGCGCAAGCAAAGGGCAGTGGCCCGCTAGTGATAGAGCTGGAATACATGGAAAAATTTAAATAGCATCAGGGACCTGGCCTACCCTTAGCCCAGGCAGGAAATTCAAGGGTAATATAACGCTTTGCTGTTAAGTAATGCCACTGGAATAAAAGCATGTTCAGGATGACTTTTGGCTTTAACTGGGAATTTCTGTTTCATTTGCTTCCAAAAAGAACTGTTTTTATCGTCCTTAAAGTTCTTAACTCGTATTTCAAAAGTCTTTGTCGTTATATAAACATGATATATACACAAGCCTTGAATTAAAGCTGTATGATACAGAATATGCTGAAAAAGAAATCCAGGACTTCAGTTTCAGCCGTGGGGCTTTATGGCAGGAGCTTTGTATAATGCAAGGTTAGAGACCTCACTCTGTCACCTGTGTAGCTACCTGGCAAGGGGTTTCATGGATTATTTAACCCCTGGGCTTGTAGAGGGGAACAATAATACCTACTCAGAGCGGTTTTTCCAAACAAAAGTCACGCAGTAGGGCTTTTCCTTCTTTCTACATTGCATAGCTGGGTCTACCTTACCTAATTCAGAGTGTAAACACGCTGACACTGAAAAACAAAATGTAACTCTGAATCACTTGAACTGGACCTCACTGATTCCCCTGTATGATTTTAAATCTCTTGGGTTCTCCAAAAAACGGGGTTTTAGCATGAACTGAATCATGTCTTGGCTTCAAAGGGACTTTCACTAACTGGAGCAACTCTAGATAATGCAGGGCTGGTGTGGGAGACTCAGGCCCACAGGAGAAATTGCTGAAGGATCTGCAGATGTTTAGCCAAGAGAAGACATTGTGTGGGGACTTGAGAGCTGCCTCCAAATATTTGAAGGGTAATGTCATATGGAAGAGAAATTAGATTTACTGTGTGTGACTCTGTAAGTGGAGACAGATTCCAGTTTTATATATGGAAAACCTTTATTAAAAAAAAAAAAAAAAAGAAGATAGTCAAGGGGTGATGCTATCTTCGGAGGTAGGGAGGGTCCCAATTCTAGAGGGATTCTGTTTGAGGACAGCTGTCCGCTCCTCGGGAGCCAGACAGGAAATTCTGTACCAGAAAAGGGCTAGAGGAATTGACCTCTAGGGCTCTTTTTTCCAGGGCAGGGAGGCTACAGCTCAAGGGGCTACATAAATCCAAGGTTTTGCAACAGAATTTAATGAAGAATAGCCATGAAGAGGTGCCAAGCACACACCGGAGAGCACAGGTTGTGCTAATGTGCGAACTTTAACCTTCTACAACAAAAGAATGCGGTGCCACATTAAAGACAGGGTGGAGGCTTTAGCTGCTAGAAATGAAAACATTCATACTTCATTGTATCGTATTTTACACGTTCATGTAGACAAAGGAGCCAAGTGAAAATGAACCAAGATCTTAGGCATTCAATTACATTTTAATTTTACCTTGTCCATCTCCTGTGATTTTGACACAAGTGATTAAAAATAAACCTGAACCTTTGACCTGCTCATTTGGAGGCTTTTTTTTTCTCTCTCTCTCTCTCTCTCTTCTTTCTTTCACCTTCAGCCCTCTGCAGTTGTTAAGTCAACTTCTTTTAACAACTAAACATTAAAGCCTCTGGGAGCATAAACAGGAAGCTGGTATTTGGGTGGGAGTTCCCAGGAATTTTATACCACTGACCACGGAGGCCAAGAAAGAAAGGAAATAGGAAAAAAACAGTGTAAATACCTGGTTAACTAATGACTGCGCAGCTCAGAGGGCTTTTCTGAATATTTCATGGGAAGTCTTTTGCGGGGAAACACCCTGAAAGGTTGCAGAATCTCCTGTGTCATACAGGGCCAAGTAAGAGTGTTTACTGCGTGCGGTGGGTTGGTTTCCTTGCCGCAGCTGGCTCAGGACGGAAAGTGCTGCTGGAGACCTAGCCACAGGCGAGCCCAGGCGACTGCATTTGCATGCGTGGTGCGGGCTCTTCCCAGAGCACGGGGTTCCCAGGCCTCTCCAGGCTTCTGATTGTTCAGGATTGTAAGGCCACCCCTCTCCTTGTTCACACTGAGCGAGCCTAAGAGGATTTAGAATCAAGTGGGCACGTTTGCACGGCCTTGTTCTGAAGAGGCAGCTGGAGCCCGGGCGGCCAGCCTGGCACAGCCCGCCACGGTCCCTGAGGAAGGCACTGCCCTTGGAGGGGCCGCCACGGGGGGCTCCATTGTGCCGGGGCAGGCCTTTCTCTTCTACCCTGTGTCTCCGGGCCTCCCCCTGTACCCCCGCGCAGCCCGACTCTCTCAAGCTGCCGCCCGGCTGGGCTGCCCATTTCCCATGCAGAGCTGCACGGCTCCGGGCTGGCCATCTGCGCAGGAGATTGACAGCAGCCCAGGAAGGTCAGCGCCTCGCCATTGCTGTCTGAACAGCAGGCCACCCAGGCCTTTCGAGCAAAACAGGGACATCTGCTCCTCTTAATTTGGAACGCTGATTCCAATTTCACCACAGCCTCAGTGGCTCCTCCTCCGGAGGGGAGCTCAAAAAAGGGGCCTTGCAGATACCTCGCCCCAAGCTCCCAGCTCCGGGGCAGAGGAGTGGGGAGGGGGTGGGCAATGGTCCAGTTGTTCGTGGGGCACGCGGCATGTGGTGCCAGGAGGGGTGGATGGCGGGGGCACCCCACCCAGCCCTTCAGACTCTGATGCCCATGAGCACCGAGTGCACCCTTCTGCCTGCTGCACTTCTGCTGTAGTCCCTAGAAGGCCATCTACGGGCAAAATACTGCCTGGACAGTTCGGGCATTGAAACCCATCCTGGTTTATATCTGGGCAAAAGGATGAAAGAACTGCGCTTAAATTGAATTTCTACCCTATGTCCTGACTCCTTGAGAGCGGACACTTCACCATAGTCATCTGTGTCTCCAGCACCTAAGAAATGTTAGGATGCTAAGGAATCCATAAAGAGAGCGGGGCGACAGTCACTGTCACAGAGCCCACGTGGTGTGACTGAAAAATGCAGTGAATGACTACATTTTTAAAAAGTATTACAGTAAAAGAGGCATTGCCGTTGACTCCCTTTGAGATTCCCTCCCTGGCTTTGAACACCTGGCACTTCTGGTCACTTTCTGAAGCAAGTCTGGAAGTCTCCTTGGTGGGTGCTGTGCACTGTGAAGTCCTGGCTTTCTGGGTGTCCCGCATCAATTCCCAGTGTCCACCCTCATGATCCTTTTAACTTTGAGAAAGGAAAGGAGCCCTCAACGTGCTAGATCTGGCGACCAACGTGGCTGAGGACACAGGCCTCGTCCTCACCTGCTGCCCTTTCCCGTGAATGGTCCTCTGCAGCAGCACTCGCTGTATTTCTAAAACACTCAGAAGAAGACTTTCAGAATGGCAGGCAGAGCGGCAAGAATGATGCACGTGTGCGAAGTGAGGGGAATATTTTGAGGGAGGGG
>PVJA010055538.1:0-11143 GCA_004027025.1 Myocastor coypus | reverse complement strand
AAAAAAAAAACAAAAAAAACAAAAAACCATAACCATCTCAATAGCTGCTAAAAAACATTTTTATAAAGTGCAACACCCATTTATTGTAAAAAAAAAAAAAAAAAAAAAAAACCCTACAGAAAATTGGAATAAATGGCCTTTGCCTGCAGTTAATAAAAAAACCATCTATAACAAATAAATAGGTAACATCATTCTAAATGGAGAAAAAGTGAAAGTTTTTTCTCTCAAATCAGATAGAAGACAAGGATATCTACTATCACCAGTCCTATTCCATATTGCTGTGAAAAAAACTTGCAAGAATCATTAGACTAGAGAAAGAAAAGGGATAAAAATTGAAAAGCGAGAAGATAAACTATCATTATTCATAGTTGACATGATGCACTACGTGGAAGACCCAACACACACCACAAAAAAGACTCCTAGAATTAAAAGGAACAAACAGACCAAAACATTAGGTAGGATAGCAGGATACGAAATCAACACACAAAAATCAATAGTATTCTACACAGATAACAAACTCCCTGAAAGAGACCTTAGAGAAACAGTACCCTTTACAATAGCATCAAAAATTAAAATTGTTAGGAATTAATCTAATAAAGGAAGTAAAACATCTATAGAATGAAAATTGCAACATTCTCAAAAAAAGAGAACAAAGAGGATATCAGAAAATGGGGAGATGTGCGTTGATCTTGGACAGGAAAAACCAACATCACGAAAATGGCCATATTCCCAAAATTGTTATACAGATTTAATGCAATCCCTACCAAAATGCCATTAGTTTGACTCACAGATCTAAAGAACACATTCCTAAAATTGATTTGGAATCAGAAAAAATGTAGAATAATGAGGTAATTTTGCCCAAATAAGGCAAGGTATGAGACACTGTAATCACCGACTTGAAATTATAGTACAAAGGGACTGTGATAAAATTAGCATGGTACTGTCAAAAGAAAACAAACAAAACTAGGTTCAGTGGGATGTGTTAGAAGATAAATGATAGGTCTGTCTAGAATCTCTTCTGCTTTGCTGAATCACTACCACAAAGGATTACTTACATATGATTGTACGTATTTTTGTTTCTTCCTTTATTGTGCTTGTAACTTTTCTTATATTGGCAAAGATCACCAGATTTATGCTGAGCATAGTAACAGTCCTTTATTGTCTACTCTCAATTTAAGGAAGTGCATCTAAAGTCAGTGTTGCTTTTGGTGTAGTTCTTTTTTGTTTGGGCATAGCCTTTTATCATACAAATGTCTTCTTTAGTAAGAACTATTGATATCCTCTAAAGTCTTAGCATCTGTTTAAAAGTTCATCTCAGGATGCTCTACTTCAAAATATTTCTATTGCACTGTGAGATACAAATTCCTGGTGCATGTTTTCCCATTCTGAGGCTATTTACAGGTATTAAGGAGTATAGATTATCTGATGTGTAATGTGGTGTGACTTCTGGCTGAAAGATTTTCCACATTCACGTTGATAAGGATTCTTACTTGTGTGTATTTTAAAATGCAGGGTTAGAGTTGACAACTGTGAGAAAGCATTCCCACATTCATTACAACCATAAAGCTGCTCACCTGTATGACTTCTCACATGCACCAAGGGCAACAACCTAAATAGATATTCTCAGAATTATCAAAAAATGCTATCACAAACCACTGTGAAAATATTAATCAACATCACAAGAAGATATATCATATGTATAATGTCTGTAACTGATAATACAAAAACATACTGCAAATATGTATGCGAGCATGAATACTTGCATGATTTTGATAAGCTATTAAATCTGTATGTTCATATGAAAACACTATAGATGTATGATAACAAAAAATAGAACTATCATATGCAATCTTACTCTTGGAAATGCATTCAAATGAAACTAAATAATGAAACTGAAGAGTTTTCTGTATCCCCCTGTTCCTCACAGTATTGTTAACAATATCCACGTTATAGAAATATGATTACTTTGCTTTTTTATGTATTTAGTACAGGATCTACAAGGTCTACAGAGTCTCACTATGTAGATTGGACTCATAATGATGCTTCTATTAACACTCTCCCAAGCTCTGACACAACAGGTGTGTGCCACCATGCCCAGTCTTAATTGCAGCACATACTGGGGGCAGGGCTGGCACAGCAGGCCTGAGGATTGAATTCCTAGCCCCTGAGTTATGTTTTTCTTAAGTGTTTTTCTATATATAGATGGATAAATGAAATGTCAAAACACATAGTTACATATACATACAGTGAAAACATATTGTATCATCAGAAAAATTAAGAATATTTTCATTTATGAAAACATAGATGAACAAAATTGGAGTTCTTTGTGCTGTATGAAATAAAATAGATATAATACAGGATGATGAATACTTCATGAAACCTCTTATATATGTAATTTGAATACTCACTGAAAAAAAGTAGAAGGGTCATTATAAAACTTGTGGGCATGGAAAGCTAGAGTATGGTTAATCATGCAAATTTTCTGTCATAGTAAATTCTGGAGACCTAATATACACTGTGGTGACTATACTTATTTTTAATGCATTCCGTGAGGGCTGGCCAGATAGCTGAGTGGATTAAAGTGCCTTCTTAGATAGATGCAGGGGCCAGGGGTTTAATCCTGAGCCTGCAGTGCCAGCTCAGCCCCCACGGTATTGTGGCTCATGCCTATAATCCCAGAACTTGTGAGGCTGAAAACAGGAGAATGACTGTGTGTCTGATCTGTGGAGTTGTACTAAATACATAAAAAAGCTACAAAGTTGAAAAATAATTACAATATGTTCTGTATTTGCTGCTTGTAGATAGAATCAACTTAATTTTTTTATTCTGCAGAAAATTTAACTAAGATGATGAATATATTTTCTTGGTTTTGATGATACTTTTACAGTATACGCATATCGAAATATCATGTTAAAGAGTACACCAGAAATATACACAATTTTTCTTTCTCAATTATGCTTCAATATAGCTGGCAAAAACTCTTCAAAGAAAATTGATGCCAACATAGAATATTATATTGTGCAAAACTCACTCAAAACTAAAATACAGCTAAAGAGTTTCTTAAGTAAACAAATGCTAAGCTCAGTTCCGTTATACATACCTTACAGAAAATCATTTAGACTAAGATAAAAAACATAAGAGGGCTTAGGAAAATATAAAGCTCCCTAGGAAAAGAAATATATGGAAATGCATTGAAATATAAAGAATATTATAATGATGATGTGCTACTATTTCTGATATAGAGTATAAAAGATAATCACATAAAACTATAAGCATAAAATTGTTAACATGAAAATATATAACTTTGACAATAACAAATTGAGAAACATAAGGGTAAATTTTTATACAGAAATGAAGATAAGTAATATGAGATTATAATACATGGTTCTAACTGTGAGATGATTTTTTAATTACCTAATATCCTCAAAGAAAATACCAATATACCAGTAGATCATTATTTGCTAGAGAAATAGTTATAATATAAAATCTATGAATGTGTAAGAACTTATAAGATGGGCTTACAGTAGTCACCCGAAGAGTTGGATAGACCAAAAGTTTCAGTCCAAGATCTGCAGTTCAATGCAATATCCCATACAAATCCATATCAAAGAGCAATGTGTCTGAAATGGGAGGCTTAAGAATCTATACCAGAAGGCTGAAGGTTCCGTCATGTAAGTAGAAGAGTCTGCACTAGAAGGCTGAAGAGACTGCACTGGAGGCCAGGAGATGATATTTAAGGTGAAGCAGAAGACTGGGGCTCCTCTGCGAACCAGACACAGATCCATCTTTTCTCCTTTTCTTTTTATACCATTCTGACTATAAGACCACCTAGGGTGTTTCTTCTACATGCTCAGATGTAGAATTGCTGATGTTTAAGCTGCTAAACATCTCAAGTTGATACAATCAATCAACCATTACAATGTACCACAAAGAAAAAATAATGGAAATATGTTTCAAAAGTCGCAGCAATATATAAAAGAAACAGAAATAGAGGCATCAATGAAAATAAAGAAAAACATATGTACAAGAAAAAGATAATAAGGGGGAACTAATTCATCCTTACTTTTGAGTAATTCATTTAAGTGTATTAAATTTGCCAGTCAAACCAGCTGAAGAGAAAATAAGAACAACATTCAATTATGTGTTATTTATCATTATTATTTTATAATTTTTAATTTTATTAATTTTAATGAGAGCAATAACAATGAGATAAGTTAAAAATGGGTTAGGACAGTTACAATAATTAATACATTACATGTTGTTGACTCCATAGTAGTTGTCCAGAGTAGAAGATGCAGACATGATAACTTTACATTGATTATTTTCTTGGTTTTTGGTACCAGGGATTGAGTTCAGGAGTACAATTTTACTGAGCTATCTCCCTGCCCTTGCATCTTTTCTAAACACTACTAGTACAAATAGTTCTTCTCACTGAGCAAACATAAAGTATATATATATATATATATATATATATATATATATATATATATTTCATAAAAGTAGCAGCTTATTAGCAGAACTGGCAATTTTTGTTCACTTGAGCCTTTTACAACTCAACATATTAATATGGCTTTACTTTTTATGCCTCATGGTTAGACTTTTCTTCTGGGTGGTTAAGTCCAAGTTAAAACAAGATGTGTATAACAAAACACGTAACTTTTTTTTTTTTTAACACATCAAAGTTTTATTTTGAAGATAAAAACAACGGTAAAAACAAAAACAAATAGAAGACACAAAGACAGAAACAGGGTCACAAAAAGAAATATATACTCTACAGATTTGCAAAAAAAGAATAGCAATTAACAATGATTATTATATTACCTATTTTTATAATCAAATCTATAGTTCATACTAACAGATATAGAACATTGGACAAATAATTGAATATTAACACTTGTTTTCTTTTTTTCTTACTATAATTTTCTCTCTTTGTCTTTTATTTATTTATTTTATTACTTTTAATGAAAAATAACAATATGACAGCTTCAAAACACGTTAGTAGTACATTCACAATAATAGATGCAATGCATATTGTTGTCCTCATAGGAGTTATACAGAGCACAGAGTGTAGACGTGATAAATTTTCTAATACATATTGGTAAAAAAATTCATCTCTTTGAACTCAGAGACGTAGTTTTATACATAATCTAATGTTCCATCATCTCAGTTGGTCATTAATAAAACTTGCAATGTTAGAAGCTATAGATTTAAGCCTTTTACAGCTCATCATACTAATCTAGCTTTATGTTTGCCTCATAGTTAAACTTTTCTTCTGAGTGGTTAAGGGCAAGTTAAAGTAAGATGTGTATAACAAAACATGTAACTTTTGTATTATCCAAGTCCAGTGAAATCCCCTCAGGATTAACTTTAAAATGATGTACAGTGCTTTGTACAACTGTTGACAATGTCAGCTGTCTGGATGAGCCACAGCCATTGCTTGACCACTTTGTTTTCTGTGAAAGCATGAGAGAATGTTTGCTCTCTAGGTGACTGTCCTTAGGCACACTACACACCTTCCATTCCTTTTCCCTGTGGCCCCATAATCTCTTTGAACAGAAAACTTGGGAAACCACTGAGTTCTAGTATGTGACAGCACAGGCTATTTTATGTCCTGAGTCCTCACTGACCTTGAAGGTTTAGGGCCAAAATATTTGCTAACCTTGTAGCTCTTCTTTTTATCTAATTTTTCATCTGTAACTTGTATTCTTAGCCCTCCAGAAGAAAAGCTTAGTGGTACTATTGCTCTATAACATGGATATTTGAGCTTAATATTACTGTCTTTCTGAACATCAAACATCTTAGACTTAACTTTGAATTGGTATTTTCCATCAATCGTTGATATTCTAGTAAATCTCTATTGAATGTTATAAAAGCAGTTACACATTTTTACACAGTCATTCAGAAGCCTAGCATGTTGTATCTGACAAGGTCAGTCAAATCCCCTAAGGAATTTACCTTGAAACCATGTATAACAGTTTGTAGAACTTTTGTCAGTGTCAATCATCTGGATGAGTCACAGCTATTGCTTGACAAATTTGTTCTCTGTGAAAGCCTGAGAAAATGTTTTCTCTCCAGGTGACTATTTATAAGGCAGTCACATTAAATTTAAGCACACACATTTTTTGTTATATAGGTCTTATGTATCTTGAACACAGAATCATTAGTGAAATAAACCAGACTTATAGGTGTAAATATCATATAATCTCCCTGGTGTAAGTTCTCAAAAGAAGAAATAAAAACTCAAAGGCATAACACAGCTTAATGGAAAACAAGGACTTAAATGTTAAACATCAAAGTGACTGCAAGCAGAAAATATAGAAAACATCGCAGGAGTCAAACCATGCACAGGATGAAGTAAATAACTGTTCTAAGAAACTCCAAAAGGTTTTTCACACTGAACATAGCAATGTGTAACACTAATGCTATGCTTGGAATGCCAGTCCTTCTGGTCTTTTAGATGTGTGCTGCTTCTATTGTAATTTCACTTACTGCTATACTCTTCTCTCAAGTAAATGATTGGTTTACAAGGAAAGAAAAAGGACATTAAATGAGAGTAAGAGACTATGAAAAATGTACTTTTGACCCGCTACGATTTTATATATACTTAGATTTCTCAATGTTTAAAAATGTGTAGCTGCTTTTGTCACATTGTATAAGAATTTTTTTTAGAATATCAATGATGTTTGGAAAATAACGTTTGCAAGTTAAGTGTAAGATGTTTGATATTGAGAAAGACAGTGATGTTAAACTCAAGTTACCCTTGTTATAGAGTAATACTCTCATGAAACGCCTCTTCTGAAGGGTTAAGAATGTACGTTTACAGACCAAAAAAAAAAAAAAAGCGAGAAAAAGAAGGGGTACAAGGTTTGCCAATATTCGGTACTAGTCCTTCAAGGTAAGTGAGGACTCAGGACATAAGAGAACCTGTGTTGTAACAATATATAACTTAATGGTTTTTCAAATTTTCATTCAAGGAGATTATGGGGCTATAGAGGAAAGAGATTGAATGTATACACTGTGCCTAAAGATAGTAACCTAGAGAGAAAACATTCTCACGCTTTCACAGAGAGTAGACTGGTCAAGCAATGGCTGTGAATTATCCAGATGGCTGACACTAACAATAGGTCTACAAACACTGTACATGGTTTCAAAGTAAATCCTGAGGGATTTGACTGCTTGGGAGATATGAAAGTTACACGTTTGGTTATGCAGGTCTTGCTTTAACTTGCCCTTAACCACCCAGCAGAAAAGTTTAACCATGAGGCATAAAATGTAAAGCGAGATTAGTATGCTGATCTGTAAAAGGCTTAAATCAACAACTTCTAACATGGCCATTTCTTTTAAATAATACATTGCGATTATGGAATACTGGATGATGTATACGCCTACTTTCTCTTAATTCAATGGAAGAAAATTTTGGTATCAACATTTATTAGAAAAAATTATCATGTCTACATCCTGTGCTCTGTGTAACTACTACTAGGACAATGATATGCATTGTATCCATTTTTGGGAATGTACTAGTATCGTGCTTTTGAACATGTTGCATTGTTATACAAAATGATACTATGTCAAAACAGTAAAAAAATTTAAAAAAGAAAGCCTATAGGATGGTCAATATTTTGGCTCTAGGCCTTCAAAATCAGTGAGGACTTAGGACATAAGACAACCCATGCTGTAACATCCTATCACTCAGTGGTGTCCCAAATTTTCTGTTCAAAGAGATTATGGGCCACAGAGGAAAGGGCTTAACGATGTATAGTATGCCTAAGGAGAGTCACCTAGAGAGAAAACATTGTATCAGGCTTTCACAGAGACAAAACTCGTCAAACAATGGATGTGATTCTTTGAGACAGCTGATGGAGAAAACCATTCTACAAAGCACTGTATATGGTTTCAAGGTAAATCCTGAGGGTATTTGACTGACCTTGGGAGATATAAAATTTTCGTGTTTTATTATACATATCTTGCTTTAACCTGCCTTAGACACCCAACAAAAAAATTTAACCTCAAGGCATAAAATGTAAAGCTTGTTTATTATGCTGAGCTGTAAAAGGCTTAAATCAAACACTTCTGAAATAGCTGGTTCTGCCAATAACCTAGCCAGTTCTGCCAATAACTCAGTTTGATTATATAATATTGGACTATGTACACAACTACTTTTTCTTAGTTTAATGAGAAGAAATTTTTGTACCAATAATGCTTAGAAAAAATTATCCTGTCTATGTTCTGTGCTTTGAATAGTTACCAGGAGGACAAGAATATGCATTGTATCCATTATTTGGAATAGAGTACTAACATGTTTTGAAAGTGTCACATTGTTATTTCTTATGAAAAGTACTGAAAATCAATTATTCAATACCTTTCATGAAAGAAAATTTGGGAATAGTTAATTCCCATGGATAACTCTATTATGCATTTTAGAAAGAATTTTAACTAATCCCTTTTAAACTATCCAACAGCAGAAATTACTGGACTCTTGTTTAATCAGATTATCACAAACTCATACAAGCCAAAAAAGAAGCAATACAAGAAAATATCCATCAAAATACTCTCACCCTAAGCTTAGCAGCATATTAAAAAGACTGTGCAGAATGACTAAGTGCATTTTTTCACTTGGACACATGGAAGTTTTATGTAACAATCATTCTCTATAATATATTAACAGAAACATAAAAATCACAAGTACATAACTTGATATGGAAAAGTATTAACAACATTTAAAATGCTTTTACAACAAAAATTAGAAATATAAGAAAGATTTTTCCATATAATAAACTTTCAGATGACAATCTCATAGCTAACAAGATTAATAGTATATTTCCACTTAATATCTGAAGTGAGGCAAGTAAATGTACTAGGCATATTTATTAAACATAGTAATAAAATTTCTGAACAGAGCAATTAATTAATAAAAATTTATAAATGATTTCCAAATGGAAAGGAAAACGCAAAATGATTTCTATAAGTATTATGGTCTTACATGTAGAGAACCGCTAAGATTATATGCAAATACACATACATAGAACAAATGAGTTGAAATATTTTTGAAGATATAAAATCAGCACATAAACTTTGGTAATATTCTTACACATTAAGTTGCCAATAGTAAAATGAAATGAAAGAGAGTTCTTATTATATTTGCATGGATCACCAAGAGTCACAGCTGCATAGTCAGACCCTGTACCAAGTATATAAAAGAAAAAATAGCATTGGAAAATATAAATGATATAGGAGAAAGAATCGAGGAGTTAGAGGATTTCTACACTGAAAACTTGAATGTATTGTTAGAAAAATTAGAAACAACACAGATTTACAAAAATAATGCATACTCACAGAGTGGAATACTTAATACTGATAAAATATTTATAATACCTAAAATGATCTACAAAACCAATTCATTCCCATCCAAATCACAAGGTTTGGGGGAATTTCTTGAAGAATATTTGAAACAGGGACCCGGTGGGATGGCTCAGTGGTCTAGAACGCCTGCTTGGGGAGGCTTGGGTGGCTTCAGGGACCACGGTTCGATCCCTGGCACCACATGCTGTGCCAGCCCTGCCCTCGGGGCGGGCTGAGCAGGCCATAAAAATGAGTGAATAAACAAACAAAGGTTCTGAAACAAGAAAAAAATAAAAATTTTTAAAAAATTTAAAAAAAAGAATATTTGAAACAAATCCTAAAATTCATACAAAATTTCAAAAGATCTCAGACAACAAAAACAACTTTCTGAAATAAGCAATGTGCCAAAACTCAAAAACCTTCCGATATGAAATGATCAAGGTAGGATGTGTATATGTATTAAATAATCTTCAAAGCTGACTATGATCCTCATGTACTATGTATTGCAAACATATAGAAAAATACTTCTAAAATCCTACAGAGCTAGAGAAAGCAGTCAGGCGTGGTGGTACCTAGCACTTGGTGGCTGAATTTGGAGGATTACTGCCAGTTTGAGCTACCAAGTGGGCTACCAAGTGATCAGCCTGAACTGCATAGTGAAACCCTTTTTCAAGAAGATAAAGAAAATGAAGGAAACAAGAGCACGTTAGTGGCAAACCAAACACATAGACCAATGGAATAGAGTAGACAGAACAGAAATAAGTTTTTATTTACACAATCTGATGATTTTTAAGAAGAGTATCAACACTGTATAATGGAGAAATGATAGATTTTTCAACAAAGTGTGGTGTCAAATATAGATATTTTCAAGTATCGGCTGGCAAGATGGCTGAGCGGTCTAAAGCACCTGCATAGGAATGCTCAGGCAACTCCAGGGACCGTGGCTTGATCCTTGGCACCACATGCTGTGCCAGCCCCATATATGTATATGTATATACATATGTATATGTGTATGTGTATGTGTATGTGTATGTATATGTATATATATGGTTATCCTCAAGTGAAATAAACTTGAGACCATTATGTTTAATTAAATAAATCAGACACAGAACTTGAAACATTAAGTGGCTTTCCCAACATGAGAAAACTAAAATATAAATAATTTATAAAGAAAAACAATACACAAGTACTAAGAAAAAGAGCTTTAAACTCTGTGGAGATGGCAGAGTAAACTGAGGCAGGTGAAAGAGTATGGGGAAAAACAGTAAAAATGACCCATAGGTGATATGTATTTGTACTAATTCTCCAGGGCAAATTAAGTTATTTTATATCATAAACATACTAAAAAATTTTACTGTAGTTTTGTTTTACAACATATACAAAATTAAAATGAACTGAAGAGTTAAATAAAGAACTGAAACTATGAAACTCTTAAACCAAATAAAATAAAAGTCTTATGACATTGAATTTGTCAGTAATTTCCTGAATATGACAAAGAAAGCACAGGCCATAGAAGAAAAAATAGATAATAGGGTAACATCAAACAGAAATGCTTTTGCTTATTAAATAAAAGGCTATAAATATATATCTGAGAAGTCATTAATAATGAACATATATAGGAAAATTCTATATCTCCCAAAAAGTCTGATTTTATTTATTTTTTATTTTTCTGTTTTTTTATTTTTTTGTCTTTTTTTTTTTTTTTTTTTTTTTTTTTTTTTTTTTTTTTTTTTTTTTTTTTTTTTTTTTTTTTTTTTTTTTTTTTTTTTTTTTTTTTTTTTTTTTTTTTTTTTTTTTTTTT
>PVJA010055537.1:0-11128 GCA_004027025.1 Myocastor coypus | reverse complement strand
TTTTTTTTTTTTTTTTTTTTTTTTTTTTTCAGGGACCAGGGTTTGAACTCAGGACCTTGCACTTGCCAGGCAGGCACTTGTGCCACAGGGCTATCTCCCCGGCCCTCCATATTTTATACTTAACTCCAAAAGCAACCTCAAAAATATACTGGCCACAAGACCAATCATATAGTTCTCCCCCAAGCCATCCACAGTGCCCATGAACACTGGGCACAAGTGACAGCAAGACCCCTGCTGATCAGGCAGAATGGAGGGGCAAGAACCACCCTTCACTGGTTAACCCCAGCTTGCAAGCCTTCTGCGCTGAGTGGCCCTGACTGCTTCAAGCACTCCTGATGCCAGCCGGCTGAACACAGTCCACACGAGGCTCACTTCTACTTGGCAGTGGAAGGAAAGTCTTAAGCTACCAGTAATTTACAGGCAGTAAGCCTTCACACTCTAGACAGGACCCAAAACAGGACTCATCCCAGGGATACTCTAGTACTGAGCTGCATCCCCAGCCCTTCCTTTCTCTCTTTTTTTCTTTTTGACAGAGGATTTTGCAATATTCCACTCTACCTATATTGCTACTGCCCGCCCATCCTTCAGTAGCTACTCAGGGAACACTCCGAAAAAATCCTTGCAGATATTCCAGAGAGAAATAACGAAGCCAACAGTAATAAAAGGTCTCACAGAATGAATACACCAGGGCAAACAGCTAAGCAGAAAAGGAAGGGAATCAGCAACGGAAAAGCACCGCAACGAAAGGAGTAAGTCAGTACCCATCAGTTAATAACCCTCCCGTGAATGATCTCAATTCCCCAATCAACCTGGCAGAATGGACCAAGAAACAAGCGTATACAAGAAACACATTTAACCCAAAAAGGAATTCATAAACTAAAAATCAAAGGATGGAAAGCAGTATTTCATGCAATGAGAATGCCCCAAAAAGGCAGCTGTAGCTTTCCTATTTTCAGGCAAAGTGCAGCTCAAACCAAAACTAAACAGAAGAAGCAAAGGTCACTTCGTGGATTCTTCCTGCCCAGCATGCATGCCACTCTGCCTGGCTCCTTGTTTCTTCCATTCCATATTCTTCGGTACAATTTCATTACTTTGTTGAGACGGCTATTTTGGTCATGAATTTCATTCTTTCCTAATATGCGATTAAAGCTACATATTTCCTTCTGTGCATGGCTTCAGCCTAACTCAACCAGTTCTGATGCACTGCATTTTAATTGTCATTCTACTGAGGTTGTTTTCTACATCTCACTGTGTTTTTTTGTTTTTTGGTGGCCCACGGTTATTCACAAGTATCATTTAATATTCCAATGTTTAGGAATTGTCTTCAGTTACTTTTCTCAAGTTGGGACAAAATACCCAACACCCAGAATTAAGGAAGGGTTTATTGAGCTCTGTTTGTGGAGGTTTCAGTCCATAATCAGCTGGCTCCGAGGCAGAGTGGCACAAGGAAGAGGGCAGCAGCTCATGGCAGTGGAAAACAGCAAAGCAGCAAGAATGAAGAGGGCGGCTCAGCGGCAGCAGAAGCCAAGAGCAAGTCTCTCCTCCTCCCTTATATAACATTCAGACTGTTTGCCCGGGGTGAGTGCTGGACTCAAACCCATTATCCCAGCACTGGATCAAAAACTAATCACAAACTCTAAAAGCCTGCCCTAGGACTACATGAGGCTTTGGGGGACATCGAGACACAAACCATGACAGAAACTGTCTGTTACGTTTTCTTGCTGCCAAGACAGAAAAACCAACATCTGAAGTTTGGGGAAGAAAGGTGTATTATTGAGCTCACAGCGCAGTGGTTCTCAACCTTTCTAATGCTGTGACCCCACAATATACTTCCTCATGTTGCTGTGACCCCAAACCAAAAAATAATTTTGGTGGCTACTTCAAAACTGTAATTTTAAAAAGAAAAAGAAAAAAATTGTAATCTTGCCAGTTATGATTCAGAGTGTAAATACCTGATATGCATTATGTATTCTCATTGCTACAAATCAAACGTAAGTTAAACATAGTGATTAATCACAAAAACAATATTTAATTACATGTTGAGAAATATTTATTACTAATTTGAATAAATAACATTTCACCATGGCATAGCATGGGTTTAAAAAGCCATCGGAAATATGTATTTTCCGATGGCTTTCGGTGACCCCTGTGTTTTGGTCGTTCAACCTCCGCCGGGGTCACGACCCACAGGTTAAGAACCGCTGCTGCAGAGGATTAAGCTCATAATCAGCAGGATCCAAAGCAGGCTAGCACAGCAGAGAGGCATCACGGAGACCCAAGTCCATGACGGGCAGAAGACAGCAAAGCAGCCAACAATGACAGCAGCTCTTGCGGTCCCTTATATTCCATCCAGGCTACCCAGGTGGGTGGCACTCACACTCAGGGTGTCAGCGGAGCATTCCATACCCTACATACAGCCACCTCCAAAAGCCCCATCTTTGAGGGATCAGCTACATATAAGCCATAATAGGGATACTGTTAGTTTGTTACTGATTTTGAACTTTACTCCATTGTGTTCAGAGAGCACTACAGCATAACTGAGTCTACTGCTAACTGGTCACTGGAATTAGTTCTTGTTCTTTTTGGTCTTTTTGGCCATGCTGGAGATTGAACTAGGCACCTTGCTCTTGTCTGGCAGGTGCTTATGCTGCCGAGCTATATCCCTGTTCCTTCTGGGATTAGTTTTAACTAAGTTTTCAAGTATCCTTAAGAATGGTATTCTCCAATTGTTGGCCTGAAGTTAGGCCAAATGTATGGAGTTACTCACTTCTGGTACAGCAGAAGAGGGAAAAATCCTGCCCGTTGCCTATGTTCATCAGGTTTATTGCAACAGTCATGCCTGTTCAGGATCTAGAGCTGATGTGTGCTATGAAAGCACAGCCCACAAGACCTGCAACACCAGGCTCTTCTCCAGGCGTTGCCACTCATGGTCCCAATGCTTTCCTTTGTGCTCCCAGGGAAAACCTGGGGTGTTTGACTTGGGGCCTTGCTGCATGGAGGGCCCGGTCACGGCCTGGGTCCCTAGCACAAGGCTGACAAAGGCTTTACCGAACCCCTCAGCTTCTTGGTGCTGACACCAGCTCAGCTCCCAGGCTCTTGGTAGAGGCCGCCAAACACTCTGGTGAGGAAGAGTGACTCAGCATGTTAGGCACACCTCAGCTTATCTCTCTTGTTTGTCAGTCAGGCTTCCACAGAGAAACAGAGCCAGCAGTGTGAGTGTGCGTTCACATGCACATATGTATACACTGAAATATTTCTTCCAAGGAATTGCTTTAGTGTTGGGGACTGGCCTTCGAGGAGGGCAGGCTAGGACTCCTGGGCAGGAGCAGATGCTGTCAGACACAGCCGGAATTCCTGTCAGAAACTTCAGCTCTGCCCTCACAGCCTTTCAGCTGACTCACTGGGGCCATTCTGGGGCAGCAGTGGTGGACAGTGCTGGTGAACCTGTAGTATGCGTGACTAAAGGCTTACCACCACTGCAGTAGAACGGCCTTCCGTAAGATAAAATCGCAGATGTTAATCGCCATCCATCAAATCCCTTCACCTCCATCAACTGGAATCTGGAACCACAGCTGAGTTAAGTGGGAAACACCACCATGCCTTCTCTCCAGGAACTGCCACCTCACTAGTCTGTAGATGCCCTCAGACGGGGGGGGGGGGGGGGGGGGGTGTGCTTCCTGTCTTACGGTTTTTTATTGTTCTTACTAGGTTTAGTCTGATAGAAACATGTCAAGCATCAAGTAGAAGTCAAGTTCCCAGTGTTTTATAAAAATATGTTCTGCAACACTTGTAATGGTTGGAAATTCAACAACTAGATTGTTCCTTTTATTTGGTCTATCGTTTTGAGACAGGGTCTCACTATGCAGTTCAGGCTGGCCTTGAGGTCATTCTGTAGCCCAGGATGGTCTCAAACTCAAAACAATTCTTCTGCCTCAGCCTCCCCAGTGCTAGGATTACAGATGTGCACCACCAACCAGCTAGACTACACCTAATTTAGCTTTCTTTCAGCTTCTTCCCATAGAGCTACAGCAAAGAACAAAACAGAATTTATCTTGTCATGTACTCACCACAACACAGGCAATGCTACTTAAACCAGAGTAATTTATTTCAATTTTATCACTTAAAATATCAGGACACATCTTAAAATTATTACTATGTTTACTAGGACTTCATTTTCCTAACATGGTATCTGCAGTCAGCACTCCTATCTTAAGGCCAGTGTGCTGCCTTATCTACAAAAGTCACCTTGGCTGGGCTTCAACTTTCTATCCTCTGGCCTCAGCCTTTTGAGTGCTGGGACGATAGGTGTGTGCCACTGCACCCAGTTTCAGTGAGAAGTTTTGATATCTGCCGCTGGACCTTGGGCCTAGGTGATCTTATGACAGTGACTGGACTGTCTTCAGAATTTCTACCTGTTCTATTGCTACTAAACTGACTCACAATGGTTCACATCAAATAACATGACTAACAAATTCTGCCACACCTATAAGGAATTACATCCGTGTTTTGCTATCTTATCCAGAGAACAGACAAAGGGATGATTTCTCAACTCATTTTTTTTTTTTTTTTTTGTGGGACCAGGGTTCGAACTCACGACCTTGCACTTGCCCAGCAGGCACTTGTGCCTTGGAGCTATCTCCCCAGCCCCCTCAACTCATTTTCTGAGGCCAGTATAATACCATGCCACAATCTGATGAGGCCACTGCTAAAAGGTCCACGGGCCACTTCCTCAGGAACACACACACCCAAATCCTAGAGAATAACTAGAAACATAAATTTGCATCCCTAAGAAGGATAAAGCCAAAGGATGGTTTAAGATTCAAAAATCAAGGGGCCTAGGAGATAGCTCCATGGTACAAGTGCCTGCCTGGCAAATGTAAGGTCGTGAGTTCAAACCCCAGCTCCACAAAATAAAAAAGAAAAGAAAAAAAGATTTAAAAATCAGTATAACTCACCAACTAAAAGAAAAAAAATATTTAAGAATAACTGAACAGTACTGCAAACAGTACTGATATGCTGTTTTTAAAACAATAAATGAACCTATAGGAAAAGTTTAAAATATTCTCCCTTAACTGTAGAATCACAGTTTTGTTAAAAATTTTTTTTCAAAATCTCAGTCTCTAAGGTGGATGTATTACTACTCTGAAAATGAGGAAAAAGGAATATATTATTTCTAAAATCCAAAAACTCAGGAAAATGCTGAAATAACTAGAATATTTTATAAATGCTTAAAACAGCTTAAATAAAAACAATAGATTACTACCTTGAACTCCTAGCAGTCCTCCTGCCTCAGTCTCCCAAGTGGTGGGATTACAGTCGTGCACCACCACATCCATACACTTAACCACACCACAATGAGGTGTAGTTGGGCCATTACTGTACATAAATTGCAAGGGCCTTCAAATCAGAGTAGTTTAAATGTGAATGCAGGCTCAGCAGCCTGCTAGGTACGCATCTTTCTGCACACAATCTGTGTCTTAAGGTTCTTCACTCCGTAAAAAGATCAGCTGTTTTTACTGATAGCTCCATGGCACAAGTGCATGCCTGGCAAGTGCAAGGTCGTGAGTTCAAACCCTGGTCCCGCAAAAAAAAAAAAAAAAAAAAGATCATTAAGTGAGACCGAATACAGGGTCTAATGCCTAATATACACCATTAAGCCTCTGCTATGTTCCACTGCGGCAGCGAATGTGCGACCCAACAATTAGCGTCTGAGGCGTGACTGCAAAATACAGGAAATGCTTCCATTCTAAAACTTTTCGGCAGTGGGGCCCAGCAGGATGGCTCAGTGGCCTAAAGCGCCTGCTTGGGAAAGCTTGGGCGGCTTCAGGGACCACGGTTCGATCCCCGGCACCACGTGCTGCACCAGCTGTGCCTTCGGGGCGGGCTGAGCCAGCCATAAAAATAAATAAATAAACAAACAAAAGTTCTGAAATAAAACTTTTCGGCAGTAAGAGCCTAAAGCGCCAACACATTAATTGCCCTCAGCCGCCGCCCAGCCCATGGTCCCTGGCACTCTCAAGCTATGCTGAAGTCCTCTCTTGTGCCTTCATTCACACTGCAGCCCAAAATCAATCGCAGTGTTCACCTTTCAAGGCCATCCTGCCGGGGAGGAGCCCTCCGTGCCAGTTCCAGATCTGCCCTGGCAAGGACACAAGGTCCTGGAGCCCGCTTTCCACTGGATGGCACCAAGCACCAGCATTTGCTGTATTTGCAATCGTACCTGGTGTGACCATCGCGATGGACTTCTAGGACTGCTTCAGAGGGTGAAAGAACAGAACTGTGCTCACAGCCAAGGGGGATGAACGTCAAGGGCTCTTACTATAACAACTGTTCTAAAACGTACAACATTTACCGTATTTTTCAACTACGCTTGAAACTTGGGAACTCCAAACAAAAATGCCCTCTTTTTAAATCCATCTTTCTTTCTTTCCTACTAGTTTATTCCAACAATCTCATTTCTCATTGCGAGTTAAAAAAATACACTGAATTAGCAAGGCATGGTGGCTCACGCCTGTAATCCCAGCACTTGGGAGGCTAAGGCAGGAGGACTGGTGGGAAATATATATATATAAATTCAATCAGTCTTCATACATATGTATGTATATATATATATATATATATACACTTGCTACAGGGTCTTCAGGGTCTCACTACTTAGATTAGACTCATAGTAATTCTCCTTGTTTTCAACCTCCCAAGCACTGGGATTACAAGCACTGTACTGCTACGCCCAGTCTCAATTGCTGTCTCAGGGCACCCCTGGGGCAGGATAGCATGGCGCATTGGGGAACTGGCCTCTGCGCTCTGCTTAAGCAGGCCCTTCAGTCTACTGAGCTATCTGGCCAGCCCTTTAATAGTTTTGGTAAGGCAGTAAGATACTTAAGATGACTTCAAAGGATTCTGGACACTGCTCTACTTATTTCAAGTATCAAAGAGTTCCTTAATTTAGGGGCCCGACGGGATGGCTCAGTGGTCTAAAGCGCCTGCTTGGGAAAGCTTGGGCGGCTTCAGGGACCCCGGTTCGATCCCCGGCACCACATGCTGTGCCAGCCCTGCCCTCGGGGTGGGCTGAGCCAGCCATAAAAATGAGTGAAGAAACAAAGGTTCTGAAACAAGAAAAAAATAAATAATATAAAATAAAACTCTTTAAAAAACCTTTCTTTAAAAAAAAAAAAGAGTTCCTTAATTTAGTACTCTCACTTTTCATGATTTATAGTTAATCATAATCTCACCCTAATACTGGTTTTGTAATCCTATGGAAGTCTCTCGATTTGCTTCTCTTACTTCAATTTCTCTGCACCTTTTCATTTTTGAAGCACTTTTCTTGAGCTGATTTAGTGGGAAGAAAACTAGAGAAGGAGGGCCAGGAGTCAGCTCCAGTTCTGCACCCGAAAGACGAGAAGACTGCACTAGATAAATTTGTAATAGCGTCCCTTCCATCTCTAAGCCTCTACTGCCATGACTCTGGGCTTCCCACCTGGGAACCATCCAGCATTCTGAGCAGTCCTCCCAACTCTTCAGTTACCAAGGAGGGGTGGAAGAAGCAGAAAAATCAGGAAGCCCAGGGCTACAGAAGAATAGGGCTGACATTTCGTGGACTGAGAGAAAAGGACAGATATATCAAGAAAAACAAGGCACCAAAAAGACTCCAAAGACAAGCACATGGCTTGACCTTAAGCTCCCCTCTACCCATCTACTAGGGGCTGGGGTGAGGGGAGCACAGAACCCCAGAGGAGACCGATCAGCGCGCAGCAACCCTGGGGTGGTATGCGCCCCGCACCTATCTACTTAAGAGATTGTCAGCCAGCGGAACTAAAGGCCTTCAGAAAGGCTACAGGGCTGGTGAGTTCCAGGCTACAAGAATTCCACCACCCTGACTGTGTAACTCCGCCCTGGGAGGAGGGACATGTAGTCCAGGGGCCTCGCTCCCGCACAGAGCATCCTGCAAAGAGCACCCAGAAGGAAAAAGGTCAGTTAAAAAGGCACAAGCAGTCTTAATGCGGACCCCTACAATATCAGGATGTGTAGGAAAGCCATTTCCTGCCCTGACGGCAGAGGCCGGGTTTCCTGGCCTCTGATTGGCTGGCGGGGGAGGGGGGGAGATTCTGCCAAGGAGGCCAGAAGGGGGCTGGGCAGTTTGTAACCCGGTGTTTTCTCCGGGTGTGGTCCCTGGACGGCCAATAAAAGACCAGGGAGGGGGGGTGTATGCTTCAAAGGCACACTCGGGACCCAGCACAGATGTCTAGAATACAATTTCTTAAAGTGGTGCCAGGTACGCTGACCTCATTAAGGTCTGACAATTACCAACCTACTGCACAGAACGTGGAAGGGGGGGGGAGCGCTTGAAAGTAAAAGATTCTGATTTGGAATCTATTATCTCCAACTGGCATTACTACCAGCACTATTTTGGAAACCATTTTTTTAAAATCTCAATTTCCTAATAACATATGTAAGATAATGACCAGGGACGCAATTAATGACCAGTGACCAGGGATGCAATTAAAGAACCAGGAAAATGTATGTTTACAAGCTGGCTAAATAAAACAAGCCCCGTTTATCTTGGTTATCTTTTCACTAGATTCTTACTTAAAAATAAATCGCCTCTGCGCGCACCAGTAATCTCTGCACTCTTGGGAAGCTGATGCGGGATGATCTCAAATTTGTGCCCAGCCTGAGCAACGTAATGATACTGTCTCGAAATAAAAATAAGTACATAAAAAAGGGCTGCGGATGCAGCTCAGGGCCAAAGCCCTGGACTCATCTCCAGTACAGAAGGGGAAGAAAATCGGTTCAACCCTGTAACTCTCAGAAAGAACCCCACATTCCCAGCTGGACGGTTTTCCGAGCGCGCAGAACGAGTTTGCAACGCACACTGTCTGCATGTAAGTTTTTACTTGAAAGGAAACTGCCGGTCGAGGCTCGCCCTCTCTCTCCGGTGTTTGTACACTCAGAGCCCCGGGTGGAAACCAGTCCCGCGTGGGCGGCAGGCAGGAAGCGGGGTGAGAGGACAGGCGACGCGCGCCCTCGGCTCCGGCCGAGCTGCGGGGAACGTCGGACCAACTACAACATTTTTAATGTTCAGTTAATTGTCAGGAAAACAAAACAAAGCCAAACCACCACCGCGTCCGCCGCCGTGTGGAGACGCCCGTCGGCTCGGTCCCCACCTACCCGGCGGCCCGCGGGCACGACCGCGCAGCCTCCGTCCCATCCCGTCCCCACACAAAGGCTCCCCGCGGGCCGCGCCGTCAGGTCCCTTCCCGCCGCTTACTGGTCGTCGCTCCCGTTACCGCCGCCGCCGCGCTCCGACCGAAGCCGCCCCGGAGCCTCCGAGCCTCAGATGCGCGCAGCCCCCGCCCTGGCCGCCGCGGCCACGCGGCTGAGTCACCAGGCGCTTCGCGATAAGAGTCTTCGCGCGCGGGGCACGCCGGGAAGGGGGCGTGTCCCGCCCTGGTCTCTCCGCCCCGCCTCCGGCCTGAGTAGGGAAGAGGGGGAAAGAGGAGGAGGGAGGACGACGAGAACGAAGGAAGGGTAGGAGGGAGGCGGCGGAGGTGGGGGTGCGTGCCTCCTCTAGCTGACGAAACCTGCGCACGTCCAGGCCCGCCCTGCAGCGCCTGGTTTTCACGGGAAAAAAAAGTTTTGTTTTCTGAATTGGAAAAGCAGCATGAGCAGCCTCAGGACAGCTGATGGTTCCAGGGCAGGTGCATTCCAGTCAAAAAAAAAAAAAAAAAAAAAAAAAAAAAGAGAGAAGATCCCTTTGGTTTCATGTGAAGGGATCTGCAACAGCAAACAAAGCAGAATTACAAATTTCAGCTCAATGGGAAGCACCTGATTGGCTGTGTTAGGTGTGAAATCCTTAAGCAAATGTATGACTGCCCCTGTCCTATAAAACGAATGGACAAAACCTAAAAATAAGACCAGTTGTTATGGTTTTACACTTTTAAAAACATCCTTGGGGCTGGGGAGATAGTTTCATGGCACAAGTGCCTGCGTGGCAAGTGCAAGGTCGTGAGTTTGAACCCCGGTCCCACAAAAAAAAAAAGCTTTAAATATCCTAAAGAAGTACTGATTTTTCAGTTTTTAAAAAACTGTCATTGAAAGCCATATACACAAATATCACACGATTTTCTTTTTCCTTACAAGAGTCTCTGAACAAACCCTAAGTTGAGTCTAAGGATTAGAACTGGAGCTGGAATGGAGGGAACGTCATAGAGTCCCATTCTAGTAGATGGTGAGTGGATGACAGAGATTCTATGGCAAAATTGCTTTAACAGGGTAAACAACCTCAATTTGCAAAGCTGAAGTTACAAACTTTTATGATTCAGGTTTAGAACCCTAGAGAATTTGTGTCGGTGCCCAGGGCCTCCAGCGCGCTAGGCAAGGGCTTTGGCACTGAGCTGCATCCGCCCTGTTCTATGCTTACACTTCCAAGAAGATGACGACAAGGCCAACAGCACAGGGCTATGTTTATCTGAGTCTGTACTGACAGGGTGCTGATGCTGCACTGGTTACCTGTGAGCCAGATGACACCTGGAGAGTGCCTCTCTGGTGACCTGGTGTTTGCAGCTGCTTCCTTCCCAGGCTTCAGGTGACCACCCCTGCACAGCAGGGACTGCCGCAGAGGCAGCTGGGAGAATCCTGCTAAGCCAGATTCTCTTCCCTCTGCTGAGATCCATTGGTCCGGACCTGTCACGCGGCCCTTTGTGCCCGAGGAAAAGCAAGATTTACCTTGCACACTCTCAGCACTGTCTGTCACCAAGTTAACTAATAAAAGTAAATGCAGATTTGAGTATTAAAATATCAAAGAGGATTGTTCAAACGATGCCCTTTTACATGGATGCCCTTTTACATCTCCATAAAGTACACCGCTATAACCTTCCTGTCAAAGGAAACAAGAAACAAAAAGCACTTTTTAAAATTTTATTTCATTTTTATTTATTTTTTTCTTGTTTAAGAACTTTTTGTTTTGTTTATCTATCTTCATGGCCAGCTGCCGGGGATCGAACCATGGTCCCTGCAGCTGCCCAAGCTTTCCTAAGCAGGCACTTTAGACCACTGAGCCATCCTGCCAGGCCCCACAAAAAGCACTTTTGATATTCCTGCAAGACAATTCTTTTTTTTTTTTTTTTTT
>PVJA010055536.1:0-11144 GCA_004027025.1 Myocastor coypus | reverse complement strand
TCATTGAAAGGAAAGGTATATACCTATATTGCTTTGAAGATAATAATACCCAATTTTTACTCTCCTACAGTATTGTCTTAAAATTTTATGACTTACTGTTTATTTGTCTCTTTTTTAAAATATAGATGATTTTAAAAAGAAAAGATAGTGCAGAAAATATAGGAATATTGAAAAAAAAGAATGACCTAGTTGTGGATCCAACTTAGTCATATACCATGACCTCTCCAGCTCCCCCAGCCATAGCAGGCATGATTAATCAATGGCAACCCTTTCATGTTGAGCTAATCACAGCCTGGAAATACTTTTTAATGCAGTGCTCCAAGCCACCACCAACACTTCATTGGGGACAACAGGTCATCCAATTCAGACAATCCTTTATCATCTCTAACATCTTATAACTTAGAAAATTCCCATAACTGTAAAACATCTGTAAATTAATTAGAAGGAAAATCAGTGTTAAATGTAAAAATGTTTCAAGGTAACTATGTAAGTTTGTGTGTTCATGTCTGTATGAACACATATGTGGGCTAGCCCATATATGGCTTAATTCTACCCCTACATAGGAATCACCTGAGGGAAATAATGCACTGGTCTATTTAGAAGTCTCTTAAATAGTAAATCCCCAACAGGACTTAGTGACATTGCTTTATGAATACTCTCTCACTTCTTTTCTGAAAATTTCATTTTTTTCCATTTTTTAATAAAATTTTAAACTTTTTTTTTAACTTTTGGCAAATCTGAGAAGGCTGGTAGGAAAAGAGAAAACGAACACTTGTCAGAGACAGTGAGTGGTAGGGTACTCATAAACCTCAAGGAAAGGAAGGCTCTTGCTGATACGCAGGTGAGATCAAAGAGATGTCAATAAGGGCATCACAACGCCCAATATATTAGCAAATTTAGAAGTAAAGATAATTATTGTAAGATAATGGAAAAGCAGCAAGTACTACTTCTAAAAAGAATAGCAGTTGAAGAAAGCGGATGTAGCTCAACCCCAGCTCCTAAACTGGCAAGGAAGAGGAGTAAAGAAACCAGTCTCCCTTCCAATGAGAGCAACAATGGTAAAAGACGATTCAAGAGTGGAAAAATAAATTTTGCTCAGTAAATACTGCTGGAGTAATTGGATATTAATGTGTAAAAATAAAACACCTAGAACTATATCTTACCATATACAACTTCAATCCAAAATGCATTATAGACCTAAATAAAAATTTGGCTAGCTGGATGTGATGGTGCACACCTGTAATTCCAGCACTCAGGAAGAGGCTAAGGTAGGAAGATCACCATGAATTCCAGGCCAACTGGTGCTATGAAGTGAGTACAAGGCCAGCCTAAACTTCATAGTGAAACCCTGTCTCACGATGCCAAAAAAAAAAAAAAAATAGCAACTTTACAACTTCTTGATTTTTTTTTTTTTAATTTAGTGCAGAGTTTGCAGGATCTACATCGTCTCACTACACAGATCAGACCTGTAATGATTCTCCTGTTTTCAGCTTCCCAAGCATTGAGATTACAGGCGCGCGTGCCCCCCACTTCCAACCCCAAGTCTCAGCACACCCCTGAGGCCTGGCCAGCACAGCAGGCCAGGAATCAAACCTCTGACCCTAGCATCTGCCTAAGCAGACCCCTTAATCTGCTCAGCTATCTGGCAGATCCAAGACTTCTTCTTTAAAAAAGTTCAAGTATTTAAATTTTTAGAGTGAGTTTCTGAAAAGTGAAAGTGAGTAAGAACATGTACAGTAGGGATGCACATTAGCAAAAGTCACTAAGTCGGTGTCCACCACACTGCCCCCAGTAGACAGAGTGTCATAGCCCCATCTAGGCAGGATGGTGTTTAGTACAGAGCTCTGGTCTCAAAGGGAACCCCATCACGTGGGTGTGGGAAACTGCGTGTGTGGGAAGAAGATTAGAGGAAGCTGCTGTCTTCAGCCCAGCAATTCCCAGGAGTCCCTAATATCTAGCTTGGGAGACAGAACATGTATCCTGCTTGTCACTCACTAACACGTGTTACTTCCCAGCAGCCTGGCCTGAACAGACTGTAGTAGGGTAGGCCAGAAACCAAAAAAGGGAAGATACCAGCACCTGTAGCTGGCTGAACTGGGGAGGAGGGAGCTGCCCACTGCACATCTCGTGTCTTCTATTCTTGGCCATTAAATTATGACACCAGTTACAGCATCTTGTCTTATTAGGACAAAGTACCAATATGTCAAGAATTCCTACTGGTTGCTTTTTGTTGTTGTTGTTGCTGTTGTTTTTCTGAAGTACCAACACATCTCTTCCTCCTTGACCCATCAAAGTCTTAGAAATGTAAAGGCAATATGTTGTAAAAGCTTAAAATCATTACTAATGTATTTAGACAAGATATCAGGTCTGGATCTTGTGCTCTGAATAATTACTATGAAGATAACTATATGTAGGGTATTAATTATTGTAACCATCCTACTAACTTGTTTTGAAACTGTTTCATTCCTGTTTTGTCTTTTTTCTCATTAAAATGAATAAAAGATGTAAAAAAAAGCTTAAAATCATTATCTGTGGTGTCAAGCTGTCTGTACTCCAATTCTAGGTCCACCTTTTAGTAACTATAAGCATGGTCTTGTTTTCTTAGGTTTTTGGAACCTTAGTTTTCTCTTTGATAAAATGGAGATGATCAAGAAGAACAAAACAAAGTACAGATAATGCATTTAACACATGGTAAGCACACAATGAGGTAGACTCAGAGTTTGGAGGAAATTTAGCACAGAAAGGTCTAGAGACACTGGTGACCTACCTTACATTTCACAGCTAAATTAGATATAGAGTGCTTTTCAAAAATTGAGGTACCATCACTTTCATTTTAGTTTTTTTCTCTTTTGATAGTTTGGTTCATTTTTCATAATATTATTATTATTTGGTTTTCTGAGACAGAGTCTGGCTTTGTAATTCAGGATAATCTTGAATTTACCTTGTAGCCAGGCTGGCCTCGAACTCATGGCAGTCCTCCTGTCTCAGCTTCCAGAGTTCTGGGATTACAGGTGTACCCCACCATGCCCAGCACAACCTCTTTTATGCCAGGCTGACAAAAACTTGCCCACATTTTACTTTATGATGTTCAAGCCTTTATTCTGACCCCACGTTCTCGCAGCACTCCTACATTGTACAAACTGAACACCATCTGTCATTGGATTGGTGTGCAACATTCCCTCAAGAGCTTGGTAAATGCCTTTCCTGTGAAGCATCCTTCCTTTTAAGCAAAATATAGTATTATAATTTAACTTTCAAGATCCACTCAGGACAGAAAGGACAATACAAATAGGTCCATACATAGCCCTACACCCTGCACAATGACTGTAAATATACCAAGATGTGACCTTCCAGGGCTGACAATAGATTATTGAATGATCTTCACTTCCAGGCTCTTAAGAGCCCTTCTTTCAGAAAGAAAGCAATACTGTGCTGATTTTTACCACATTTTTTCAAATATCAGGCAGAAGCTATTATTCAAAAGGTCATCCGGTCACACAAACTAATCCAGGTGGAACTCTGTTTTGCCATCCTAACTCTGTTCTCAAAGTCTATAGGGGAAAGTCAGAAACTCGCACAGGTTTCGCTAAGAACAGCTCACCAGGACAAGCTAGCTGGAAATTAGGTCACCTCTTAGGGCTTCTTGCCAAACTCATGCAGAATAGTAACATTGTTGCCAGAAGAAGTATCTTTGGACACAAAGAAAAGTGACAAATATTGTTCCATTGGAAAATGCTGAATGGCTGGATTCCTGGTGTGTAAGGCCTTCTAGAGTGAAACTTTCCAGTCATAAAGAGGGAATGCTTTTGGGCCAGCGAGATGGCTCAGTGGTCTAAAGCACCTGCAGAGGAAACTTAAGGCAAGCACTGCGACCACTCCTGGATCCCTGGTATCACGTGCTGCACACCCCCACCCCAGGGTGGGCTGAGCCAGCCATAACACAAACAAATAAATGAGGCTTAAGAGAAATAAATAAAAAAAATCTTTAAAAAAAAGGAATGCTTTCAATGTCTGCCTTTCCAAAACAGATTATTTCTGTATTGGTTTTTAAAGTATAATTTGCATTCCCTGAACCTAAAAGTCTTGGTATGCAGTAAGAGATTAAAAAGAACAGAAGAATGAGCATCTATTTTATTTCTCACCTTCTAGCATCCTGTACCACATTATCTCAAATACACACATAAGTAATAACGAGCTTGACCGCTGAAAGGCTCACTCCTTTTTGCTTCTGTTCTTGATGTTTGTGGAACATTGGGTCAGATCGTCCTGTCATCAAAGGCCTTTGCATGATTATCATACTAGGAAAAAAAAGGACAAGTTTCTGGAATAGATAGCCACTGGGAGGCTATTGGAAATGTAGATCTTTAGTCCTCACCCCAAAATCAAAATCTGCATTTTAATGAGGTCCAAGGAGAGCTGTGCAACATTCAATTTTTTCTTTGTTTGTTTTTGTGGAACCAGGGATGGAACTCAGGACCTTGCAATTGCCAGGCATTGAATTTTTTTTAAAGAATATTTATTTATTTATTTATTTATTTATTTAATCTTTTTTTCTTGTTTCAGAACTTTTGTTTGTTTATTTATTTATTTTTATGGCCGGCTCAGCCTGCCTTGAGGGCAGGGCTGGCGCAGCATGTGGTGCCGGGGATCAAACTGCGGTCCCTGCAGCTGCCTAAGCTTTCCTAAGTAGGCACTTTAGACCACTGAGCCATCCTGCCAGGCCCCGAGGCATTGAAATTGGAAGAGCACTAGTTTAAGCCTATAGAAAGATGGATCCTCCAAATCCTAATTACTTCCCACTGTCCCCTGAGTATGCACATACTAAGCCTCCATAGCCAGATGACAATGGTTTTCAGAAGAGTGAAAGACCAAAGACAAGGCACCCACCAGACTTAAAAGGCTAGAAAATTGTCAAAGCCTTTGATTCATGACAAGGAACGGAGCATCTGCTTCAGGGGCCAGAGGTACGTTGTCAGCACAACTAAAGGAGTGGAATTAGCTTCTGTACCTCTCAGCACGATTTTGAGACTATCCAGGGTCCCCTGATATTTTTCATAGAAATTGTTGCCAAATCATTTCAAAAGTTGAAATCACAACTGATTTTTTAGTTGTCTATTAGAAGAATATAGCTCTTCAGGGGCACAAATTCCTGTTCTAGAAGTCAATAGAAAATGTTAATCTGTCAGTGATAAATTATTGTATGTATTGATTTCCATGGCTTTTAGAGCTCTTAGCAGCAAAGGGAAAAGGCTAATCATTTTGGAATGTGTGTGCACTTAGAGCATAGCCCCAGGGAATAAGGAGCTAGCCTGTTAGTCAAGAAATGTTATAAACAAATTGTAGGCAAAAATTCTTTTAACATGATAGAATTCTCCATTTCAACTCTTCTTTAGCATTTATAAGGCAGACAATACCAAGAATGGAGCAAACATTTAACAACCATCTGCTTTGCATGCAGAATTGGATGGAACAGTTCACATGCAGCATGCTACTTTAATCTTTCCTCTAAAATACTGCCAGCAGCATTTTTCAATGAAACTCGCTCCTTCAGTACGAACTCTAAAACATGTGCCATGCCACTCTTCTACTGGTGAAGCAGTATTGGCTATGAGATTATGTTTTAAGAGATTATATTATCTTTCAAGAGACTGATGCATGACAGATAAAGGATGAAAGAAAATACTGGAAGCACCTATGATATATATTCCTTGTTAGACTGAATTTGTTCACAAGTGTCTCACTGCTTCTGTGTTTTTCTGGCTAAAACCTATTGGTTCTTCATAGAGCTCCACTGTGGAACCAACTCAGAACCCCAATGTTGGAGACCACTGCTTTCTATGTTCTCATAGCAAGTCATGTGGTCTTTTAATATACCATAGAACTCTATCTTATTTGATATGCTTTATTTCTGTTGCTACACTAAAAGCCTCTTTAAAGCTATTCCTTATTAACCCCATCCAGCACATATTGTGTATAGTCCGCAAGTAGTTGCTGATTTTAACAAGCAAGAGTTTGTTGAGTTCTCATGATTCATTATCTTGTATCTTAGTTTGAGCAAAAGGCAATCACTATGAAAAAGTGATTACTAAAAAGAAAGCAACGGGACTCTACTAAGGTTTAATTTTCTTGGTCAACCCGGAAACTGATATTTAGCACCTACTGTGGTCTTGGAACAAGAAAATTAGAAACAAAAGAAGAAGAAGTTGCAATTTGATTATGAAGACAAAACGCAGGGGCAAGTAAAAGGCAAAAATATGTAGCAGCCAGAGTCTTATCAATTGTTTTTCTGTACCATCTGTCTTCTTTCCACTGATTTCCTGTTGTCTTCAGTTTCTTTTTTTTAACTCCTTTGTTATGTTCCCGTGCACACCGCTAGTGTAGTTCCTCTCATTCTCTACTGTAAGTAAAAAATTAAGTTTGAGTCTCAGTGATTGTTGGGATTCCAGTGTATTTCACAGCAGTGACCTGAGGACTAGTACTGAATTCTTAAGAAAAGTTTCTGTGGGAAAGTTTCGAAAAGTCTGTGATTACTAAGGACTTTGGAAGAAAAGGGAACCCAGAAAACAAAATGCATGTAGCGTGTGTGAGAAGAGAAGCATTGTCTTCATTTCTATAAGGAAGTCAGCTGGGTTGCAATGAAATGTGAAGTGCGGGACAAACCATAGTTTGACATTGTTTCTTTCGGTGTTTATGTACTGAGAAACTAGAGGTGTCAGGCACTATTCTAGGCTTAATGAATGCAACACTAAAGAAAACAGACAAGATTTCTGCACTGGTGGATCTTATTGCTCTTGTGCAGTAAGGAGGAAACACCATCTGTAATAGAATAAATATGTTCTTTATAAAACTACTCCCACCTCAAAAAAGAGAGAGACAGAGAGAGAGAGAGAGAGAGAGAGAGAGAGAGAGAGAGAGAGAGAGAGAGAGAGAGAGAACTGGTTGAATTTGATAAGAATACATGATTTTTGTCATTTTCCTGTATTGAACTAGCCTCTTCCTTTTGGAGTGAGTCGGTTTGGAAAAAACTCAAATTCTCCCTTTTGAGCTGATGTAGATATACCTGCTGCCAGGCAGGCTACTACAGAGGCCCCTCCCTTCTTAGAGTGCTCTCTAGAACTTTCTGGAAACAATGTGAAAAGCTTTAAGCTAGCATGACAAGTAGTATTGTTTTCCTCACCATTCAGTAAAAACTCTCAAAGTAAGTAAAAGTATAAATAAATAAAAAGTGTCATAGCTGGAAAGCAGCAACCTTGACAGGAGAGAAATAAAATGGAAAAATATGTAATCAGCCTTCCTGAGAATTTGCATAAAAAGCCTGCAGAAAGTCAAGACTACAGTGTAAGTGGAAGAAAGCTGAATACCCTAGGTCATTTCTCCTACAAGGATCATATTTGTACACTCACGGTCTGGTAAAGCCCGAGTAAATCTGAGTTTATACTTATTTACTTATTTTCTTTACTATTAAATTGTGAGCATGTTGACGATAGAGAGTTTAATCTTACCAGCTCCTGGAAGACTGACTGGTATAGTTAGGTATCTAATCATGGTGTGAGGAAGGAAATAAAAATATTCAATAATTGCAAATATTAAGATGGATCTAGTTTCAGGCAAGTGGCAGAAATTCATTCTGAGCCAGGCTGGTGACGGTATGCTGTATTTCTATTAATATCAAATGTTAAAATGAGGCAAAAGTGTTGGAGACATTTCAAAGATACGTTGATAAATGGTAGCATCATTGGAATATAACTCCTAGTTGTGGCTGCATTGAAGGGAACACTTTGAATGTCTGAGCTATGGCATGTATACTAAAATCTTTCTGGTATGTTATAGTCGCACCTCATGTATCAAGTATGAGATTGTATGTTTTGATCATAAAGCGTGCAAGAATTCAAAAAAGAGCTCATTATCAGGGAAAGTTTTCATCTACCCAATTTTTAAAAGGATTGGCATTATACTTCTGGCAGTGAAATACTGAACTAATAAAATGGAGAAGCAAAATTAAAAAGAAAGGAGGGGGAATGTTAATTTTAAAAACTGACCAGAATCTTGAAAAAAAAAAACTGAGTAAAATCATTAAAGTGGTGCCTCAAAAGAAAATGTAAAAAGAATGCAGTGTATTATCTGTTTACAAATAATAGAAATAAACTTGCTAGTTTAAGTAACAAAAAAGACTTGGAAGTAAAACAATAAAGTGATATTTAGCTAACTCATACCCATATGGCTTTCCTACATGCTTGTGGTTGGTTCAGGTTTATGTTTCACCCACTGATAAATATTTTAGCCATCAGGTACTGGGATTCCACATGGATGTCAAGGGCAATATGAAGTCATGCCCCCATGGGATGAGAACCTATGTGTAATATATGGTCGTTTTGGGAAAAGTAACGAGAATTGATTTGATCAGGCTTATAACAAGGATCAACAAACAACAACCTGTACATTGGCCACTTGTTTTATTGGAACACATTCACATCAATTTATATATATATATTTTAAAATTATTTTATTTTATTCTTGTTTCAGAACTTTTGTTTATTTGTTTTTATGGCCGGCTCAGCCTGCCCTGAGGGCAGGGCTGGCACAGCATGTAGTGCTGGGGATCGAACCATGGTCCCTGCAACCGCCTGCAGGCACTTTAGACCACTGAGCCATCCTGCAGGACCCCTTATATACATTTTATATAGGGCCATAGCAGTAGATTTAACAAAGACCTTAGATCCCACAGTCTTAAAATAGTTGCTATAGGCACTTTAAGACTTATATAGTGAATTATTTCTTATTTAATATATTTGATTCAGTGCCAAGATAAGCTGAAAAATGCCATTAAATGTCCAGGGATTTTAAAATTCATCTTGCTGCGTTTTTATGTGTTTCCCTTATAGTCACCCTAACAGCGGCAGGGAAGTTGATAATGATAATCAGGATTATATTTTCTCTTCTTTATGAGGAAAGAATGATTTTTTTCATGGGCATTAAGTACAAATCTTCAGTTAGGCTGGACCAGTTTAGGACATATGACCATGGCTGAGTCAATACAGTTGCCAAAGGGCTGCTATGCACATATTTATTGTTTTAGTCACATTGCAAGCCCTTCAGAAATGAATGGGTCCAAAACAACCAGCACTGGGAAATAGAAAATGTGTGCTTACTGAGTGTGTGAGAATTTATAGATAACCAGACAGTGGAGGACTATGGGAAACCTAGGAATCTTATCTCTCCTCCATCTCTAAATCTCTGCTGCTTTCTTTAATTTGGACTCATGGCTTTTATTGTCAACATGGTTTCTTCCACTTCTCAATACATCAGATACCATTTACTAGTATAATATTTAGCTCAAAGAGCTTGCTACCTCTTGTTCTCTATCTTATTTCCAAGTTCCTGGGGAAAGACTTTTGACAGGCTTAGGGAGAGGTAGGATTATCATTTAACCAACAGTAAGGTCAAGTTCTAGAGTTTGGAAATTCTCACTGTTATTATATGAACAGCAGCACGGAGTGGGTTAATTCTGGAAAAGGGTGTGGACTATAGAAGCCAACAGATGTCTGCTATAGTATCCTTATTTCTTCAATGTAAGATTAAATAACTCAAAATTTTCTACTACAGGTGATTGTACTACAGGTGATTCTACTACAGGTGATTAGGAGCATGTTTTATTTTGAGAAATATAGACATGAAAATAGCGGTGATGACATTTCTGCTGCCTTGTCTGCAGTGCTGTCCTTGTCTTCAAGGTCCAAGATGGCACAATCCCAACAGTAGGCAGCAGACCGAGGAAGGGAAAAAGGGGCACACACACCAACTGTCATTTCAGGGAAGTCCTAGGAGTTGCCATATCCAGGCTGAGCAAAGCTTCCTTTTCTTTTGCTTGAACATCTACAGATCCACTATATGTCTGGGTGTGGCTTTAATTAGGTTGATGTTATTTGGAGTTCTATATGCTTAAGTTACCTGAATGTCAGATTATTTCCCCATATTTGGGAAATTTTCTGCTATTACTTCTGTACATATTCTTTTTATGTCATTTGTATCAACTCCATCTTTCTCATTGATGCCTATTAGTCTCACCTTGTTCATTCTTGCATCACTTTGCAGGTAATGAATTATTTTTTCCTGCATCCTAGTTGTTTTTAAGAGATCTTTTCTTATCCTTTTACTGCTGCAATTGTGTCTTCAAGGTCTGAAAGTGTATTTTCACTTTCATTGAAACAGTTTTGCCAGCTTGTCATTTTTGTGTATCTTGGTATGATTTTATTCAAATTTGTTGTGCAAAAGGTTCCTTTTTTGTGTTTGAGTGCTGTTTCCTTGTTTGTTATTGGTCTTTTTTCATTTTATTGATTTTTTTTTTTTGGTTGAACTGTTTTTTACAGGTTTTATTCTTTTTTTGGTGCCAAGGACCAAACCCAGGGCTTCCAGCTTGCTAGGCAAGCATTCTACCACTGAGCCAAATCCCCAACCCCAAAAGGTTCCTTTTTTTGGAAATGTGCTATAATTTCAACTAAATTCAGAAATTTCAAATCTTTAAATATTTATTACCTACCGCTTTCTACTTTGAAAATTTAATTATATGAATATAAGTTTCTTGATTTTTGGCACAGAGTGAACTATTATATGACTGATTTGTAAATGCTTTCTTCTTCCTTTTTATTTTACACAGTCTTTATTGTTATTTTAAGTCTGTGAATAATTTATTTATGATGTGCAATCCATTATTAATCTCATGATATGTATTCATTTCAGAAATTTTTCTCTAAGATTCACTCTGTCTACATCTTACATCTTTAACATTTCAGTATTTGTCTATGATTTTTACTATGCTGTATAATTATTGATTTTCAATAAAATTAATGAGAAAAAATAAAAAAGAACATCTACAGATCCAACTTAAAAATCAGCATTTCTAATGGTACTGAAGAAAACAGCACACCTTATGGCACCAATAGCAATTTCTGCCCATTGTTCATTTCACAGGCTAAAATGTGCTCTTTCTTTCCTTTATTTTCACTGACAGTAATTGTATTTGTTTACTAAATTCAATGTGATGATAAGATTGATTACAGAAATATCCAGTTATGATGATTGATTTATATATCACTACTCCAACTTATTATTTTATGAATTTAAGGGATGTTAAGGTGCCTCCTTTT